>LFZN01000235.1:0-49047 GCA_001578235.1 Pseudocercospora eumusae | reverse complement strand
TTATCTTTACTCTTATTAACGTTATACTATATAATCGTTAACATCGTCGTATTATTTATTAGGATTAATCTATCTAGTCCTATTAGTTTTCCCCTTAACTAAGGATCTCCTCTTAGGAGGTATCCTTATTTATTTAGGGTACTATTTAGTTAAGTTTCCTTTAGTTAGGGTCCCTCCCTACTTAGTCGATATATCTCGGTCTTCCTATCTATAGGTAATTCCTTACGGTAGGGGGGGTAGTCTCCTCCTCCCTTTACCTCTTATTCGGGTTATATATTCTTTACCGGTTTAGCTCCTCCTATTCGGGGGTGTAGTACCTCTACGGCGAGGTCGTTCTAGCCTCCCTCGTTCTCTCTTAGGCTCTAATTCTTACTAGGCATTCCTTAGCCTAAGATAGGTGTTTTCTTCCGTAGTTTGCATACCTCGCGTTTTCTTTCGGTTCCTTATACTCCTTTACCTAATGTCCTTATACATAGTAGGAGCACGTGTTTAATATCTTTAGGTACCTTACTACTAGGTATCCGTATTACTAGTACTTATAGTACTATAGGATCCTATAGGTATTTATATAGATTTCCGTATCTATCCTTTCGTAGTCCTAGAAGAGTCCCCTTTCTAGGAGTATATTAGCCTATTCTATACTCCCGACCTATACGATAAGTAATAACCTCGTCTTCTTATCTTCGATCCTTCTTTTAACCTATGCTACCTTAGTAATTTAGATCCCTAGGTACGTATATTAGTTTTCCTTCTAAAGCTAGGTAATGTTATCTTAAATTTAGAATATTCTAGTTATACCGTAGGCTATAACTATAAACTACTAGCGCGAGACCTTCGCCGTCTTTCTAATCTTCGTTGTCTACTCCTTCTAGGCTTCTAGCTTCCTTATGTCTCCTTCCGCTACCGTATATAGCTTAACTACTCCTCGTCTATCCTTCTTTACCCCTATAATCTCCTTTATCCCTATCTTTTAGACGATTTCTTTCCCTATTATCTTATCGATATCCTCTTATTCTTAGGGGTCTATAATGTAGACCTTAACCGCTATCTTCTTCTCCTTTAGGCTAGCTACCTAGGCCTACGTGCCTTAGTTAGTTCTTAGGGCTAGGAGAGCCCCCTTCTATGCCTTTGCCGTAGCCGTTCCTACTACTTTATCGACTATTGTCCTTATGTCGTTCTTTAGTGCTTTTAACCCTCCTAAGAGTTCTACTATTATTATCTTTAGTACTCTTTCCGGGACCTCCCTATCGGCCGCTATCGCCATCTCCTACGCCCTCTTACACGTGTCCTTCTACTCGCTTCCCTCGCCCGGGGGCCTCGCCGTCGTCGCCGTCGTCGTCGTCGCCATTTTTTCTCGATACCGAAGAGAAATAGTACCTTAGTTAAGCTAAGAGGATATATAGGTAGCGCGTATATAGTAAAAATCGTGGGGTAGGATGTCTATAGATTGTTCTATATACACAAGAGAAATAGGTAATATCTGGTAACCTATATAGGAGAAAGATTAACTACCCTAGTTTCCCGACATTAAGGATAGGTAGGGTAGAATATATACTACTAACGAAGGAAAAGTAGGAGCCCTAGGATAATACTTCTTCTAAGGATAAGTAGAGGTAGACCTTACGGATATCTAAGGAGCTTAACTCGAGTTACATTAGGAAGGAACGAAATAGTAACTAGAGGCGGGCATAAAGGAAGTTATAATAACTATCTTAAAGCTCCCGGGAAAGAAAGCTCCTAGACCCGATAAGGTATATAATAAAATACTTAAAGCATATAAGGAAACGCTAGCCCTAGCCCTATCTAACATCTTTATAGCCTATATAATATATAGATACTACCTAAGGCGCTTTAGAGAATCCCTTACTATAGTACTCTAGAAGCTATAAAAGGAAGACTACTCCTAACTTAAGTTATACTAACCGATAGCGCTCCTTAATACTATTAGGAAACTCCTAGAGAAACTAGTCGTAAGGAGGCTTATAGAGTTCGTAGAGGAGTATAACATCCTCCTAGAGGAATAAATAGGGGGAAGAGTAAAGAGATCTACCCTTATAGTAGTAGAGCTTATTACGGAATAGATTAGATACATATAGTACTATAGGAAAAATAAAGCGGCGTTACTCCTCTTACTCGATGTATTAGGAGCCTTTAATAATATCTCGTACGAAAGGCTAATCTACATCCTAAGGTAAAAGAGGATACTAGTATAGATAGTCTAATTTATATAAACGTTCCTAAGAGAGAGGATAACCTAACTACTCCTAGGGAGATATAAGTTAACCCCTATCTAGATAAACATAGGAATACCCTAAGGCTCTATACTATTACCGATACTCTTTCTAATATTCGTAGCGGACCTCCTACCGAAGCTTAAATTAGATAGGATATTAGCATCGGGATTCGTAGACGATACTAATATCCTAGTATAGTTAGACTCGATAGAGGAAAACTATAGAATCCTAGAAAAATAGTATAGGGAGTACGAAGAGTAGGTAAAGAAATACGGGGCGAAATTCGTACCGGAGAAGTATTAACTAATCTACTTTAGTAAAGCGAAGATAAAGTATAATATAAAGGTACCGATATCTATTTAAGGCTACTTAACTTAACCTACCTTAGAGCTAAGAGTCCTAGGAATATAGCTAGACCCGAAACTAAGCTAGGGCCTATAGGTAAAGAAAGTATAGATAAGAGCTAACGTAAATAGATAATCGATCGAAAGACTTACGGCATCGATATAGGGCGCGATATTCGATAAGGTAAATACGATGTATAAGGTAATCGTGAAACTAGCGATGCTATACGGAGCTTAGGTCTAGGTAGTATAAGATAAAATAGCGAAGAGAGTTATAGACCTAATAAGTAGCGTCTAGGCTTAGTACCTAAGGAGAGTTATAGGGGCATATAAATCTACCCCGATAAGAGTACTAGAAATAGAGACGGGATCGCCGCCTGTATACTAGTACCTAAAGGGAATAAGGTACTAATACGCTATAAAATCGACCCTATACCCGGTCTAGAAAACTATTACGGAAGTACTAAAAAAGATCTAGAACTAGGCCTAGAGAAGAAAGAGAAGGACGAAAAGACTAGAGAGAAAAATATAAAAAGAGGAGGACCTCGCCCGAGGAAAGGAGACCCTCTATAAAGTATATAAAACTATAGAAAGGAGGGAAGGGAAAAGAGGCTAAAGTAGGGCGGAAGAACTAATAGACTACCTTAGATTTACTTATTCATATATGCCTATAACTACGCTATTAGCGGCTTCTAGTACGGCGGCGATAACGGGGATTAGTCGAAGAATACCCGTAAGGTATCGCTCGCTAACGCGTTTACTATGCGCAATAATAAGGAAGACATCTAAGTCGCTAAAATTCGTGCGGTCTTATACTCCTTTAAGCTCTAGAGCTAGAAGTAGTCTAACTACCGTCTTATAGTCTACACGGACAATCGCTCGGCCTTCTATGCTTTCTTAAAACATACCGTTAGCTTAGAAGTAGGTGTTAATCTACTACGGGAGGTATTTATAACATAAGATCGTTATAAACGCTTCGTAGCTACCTTCCGCTAACAACGCCCTTACCGATGCTCTCTCTCGACTTAACTTCCCTACCGTAGTGTCCTACTATGCTAATCTTAACTAGATAACGACATATTAGACGGCATATTATAGTAGTAGCTATAAGAAGTAAAGCCGAAGTCGTAGTAACACGCTATCCTACTCTACTAAGGACTAGCTTACGATATAACTAGAGTGTCTTATAACTCGGTCGTAAAGTAGTATGTGTATAGTATAGTGTGCTACTAACATAAGATAGCCCTAGCCTTACTCCGCGGATAACCTATATAACTTTATAGTCTATAAGTCTTTCGGCGTATATTCTTAGCCGATTACTATACGCATACGTCGACGCGCTACGAGTAATACACGTCGACATAAACCTTCCTATATCTATCTTCGAGGCTCCTATTACACGACGATTACTATAAGGTACCGTGTATATTAATCCTTTAATAGCCGGTAACTATAATAGACAATATATTACTAACGACGTCCTAGAAGAATTATTATTCCTACTACCTCGGAACATCGACGAGGCTAACCTTAAAGCGTGCTAGTACCTTACATAAAAGGGTCTCTTTAGGATAAAGGAGTTAACGTATAGTAACACGAGAAACCTAGGCTCTAAGAGGTAGCTTATAGACAATATTACGCGATCCGACATTACCTTCTCTAAGTAACCGTGCGACTAACTTACGGTCTACTTAAAGCGATCGAAGACCGATACGCGAAGATAGGGAGTTATTATTCGTATTGCCGCGACAAACGTACTAACCTACGTAGTTAAACACCTTAGAGCGCTATTTAATTTCGACCGATAACCGCTAACATCCCCTCTATTTCGACTATTAACGGCGGCTTTTCTAAGGTAGGTAGTAGTTACCCGCTTATAGCGTAGACTCTAAGAGGTAGGGCTTAAAGTATAAGGGTATATAGGGCACTCCCTTCGACAAGGTAGTACAGTTATAGCAAAGTAACGCGGTATCTCCGATTATAAGCTATAGTATTTAGGCCGTTAGAAGTCCGATGCCTTTAAGAGATATGTTAACCTTGCGAATAACTACGAGGTAATACTAGAATTAAGCTAGAGAGCGTAAATAGGTCTTAAAATGGCTCGAAAGCCCGATTAATGCCTAACGGCCTTATCGTTATCGTATTAGACACTTCTATTAGCGCCGTTTTCGTAGAAAGTATGCTAATCGACTCAACTCGCTAAGGGCGCTCTCGCTATTAGTTAGGGGCCTTAGCTAGGCTCCGCTTAGGCCTACTGTAGTACTTATTTACTTACTTGGCTAAGTATACTATAGTAGCGCCCTTACCCCTAACATAGAACTATGTTATGTAAAAGTGTCGAAGGCCGTAGGGCATGGATAGCTAGGTCCGTGTACTAGGAAGAGATAACGGCTCCCCTCTTCTGTGGGGAACTTAGCATCCTTCATCTACCTACTCTACCTACCGGCCTAAGGCACTACTTACACACATTGTTAGCACCCGCCCTCTACGCCCTTATTGTATTTAGTAGTAGATAGTGCACGTCTTTAACGTTGCTAGGGCCTACTATAGTACTTATTCACTTACTTAGCTAAGTGTACTACAGTAGCGCCTTTACCCCTAACATAGAACCATATTATGTAAAAGTATCGAAGGCTATAGGGCATAGATATATATAAGCATAACGATCTATAAGATATAACGCTACTAAAGGTCCTTAAATAGTCTAATCTTAACTATGAGTCGTCTATAAGAGACCCGTCTCCTTACTTTGCCGCTACTATACTACTAAGCCCGCCTCGTAACCGTCGATTAGCTCGATATAGGCTAGTATAGACTTTACTCTTATGTTAACGAGTACTACTAGAAGACGGCTCGTATGCCTAGCTTAATGCTTCCGATAAGAAAGTAGCTATCGACATACTCGAAGACGACGGTTTCTACGGAGGTTATCGGTATAGCTAGTAATAAGCATGAAACAACGACGCACTTATTAATATAGAGACTACCGACCGTAGACTATTAGATAAAGAAGGTCTACTAGATGTTAATTACTATAAGGCGTTATTTCCTAATCGGATAAAGCTAGAAGACGAATTAGGATTATATGTTAGCTAGCCGACGAGTTAATTAAGTGCCGGCTTATAGAGCTATAGGCATCTAATAGCTATAAACTTGTCGTATTACTATAAGGGCTAGTGCCGAAGTACGGCGGAGGACTCCGCCGCATTTACGACCTATTCTTACTACGAGGGTACTAAGTTAACGATGCTATTCTAAAGGTATACGATACTATTTCCTATAACTTATTCTAGGATATTATCGATATAATTTCTACGTATAGTAAGGGCTCGATTATTATTAAACGCAATATTAAAGTAGCCTCTCGTAACTTCCTTATATCCTTCTACTAATAAGACCTATTAGCCGTCGAGTAGTAGGGTCGTAATTTCATAGATAACCGGTTTTCGTTCGCTTCACGTACGTTACTATGTAATTTTAATTTTTCTATAGAAGGCCTATATTATCTACTAGAGTACTGATTAAACTAGGTCGCCACGTTATTCTACTACTTAGACGACTTTATCTTTATCTTGCCGCCTAGCGCTAACTAGTAAGCTAACGCCGCGTTAGTTAAGAGCCTATAGATCGACCTTACCGACTAGCTTAGCGTACTACGTAACGAGAAGAAAGATATAGAAGGCTTAGTTATTAAGGTTCTTAGCGTAGAACTTAAGATTTAATCTATAGTAGCGAGGCTCTTAGTTAATAAAGGCGCGCGGGTAATGTATATTATTACTCCCCCGCTTCGAGCTACGTCTATATTAATAGACGACGTTAAGGGTTTATTAGGCTACTTATCGTAGTACGTAAGAGTTATCTAACGCGAAGTTATAGGCTTTTTCATCGGCGTATAACTACCGCCGCGCTATAGAACGCCGTATACCGGGTATATTAAAGAACGACCTATAATAGTAGCTTAAGGTACTTAGTCGAAGTAACGGCTTACGTATTCTTAACGTCGAATCTATGCAGTCCACCGCGCTTTCACGTGAGACGAGTGTGAGTGAACGATGTACGTGTCTCTAGGCTACCTACATGTAATAGTAAGTCATAGGTAAGGGCCTAGTCGCTACATTTAATGCGCTACAAAACTACATAGAAAGAAATGACGCGGGCGGGAGGGCGGCTATAGCGGTTATAGGCACCGAGTAGGTAAGTGAAGGAAGGAAGAAAGGTTAGCAACCGGAGAAGAGCGCTTATGCCGGCCGTATATAGACCCCCGCATCTATATAGTCTACCGCGCTTTTACGTAAGACGAGTGTAAGTAAACGATGTACGTGTCTCTAGGCTACCTACATGTAATAGTAAGTTATAGGTAAGGGCCTAAACTAGTAGCCTAAATACTAACGCTAAACCCGGGATGCCTTAATGCCTTATCGTTATCGTGTTAAACACTTTTACTAGCGCCATTTCGTAGAAAGCGTACTAATCGTCTTAGATTACTTAAGCCCTCTTAGATAGGTTTAATATTACGTCTACGGTTAACTTAACGTAGCGTTTATATACTAAGGATTTCTAGCGACCGAGTAGCATTATTTCGTCTTCTAAATAGCCGTTATTCCTCGCTTATTATACGCCTCCTTATCTTAGTAAATGTCCTATAACCCCTATCGTAGAGAACCCTCGTTCCTATAACCTATCCTATATCTATAATATTACCTTATTCTTTAGAAAACCCGACGGTCCATCGGTAGTTAATGCTAGTATAAATAGCGGTACGGTCGGGTATCTCGGTTAGTAAACGAAAAGATTGTTTATATAGTAGAAGGGGTAGATAGGTATATGTGTCGCCGCTACATAAATGTCGACTCCTTAGTTAAGAGTATTAGTCTTAGACCGCTTAAGTCGGATAATGACTTATTGTCGTTCATCGTCTAGTATAACATCCGCTCTCGTAACGTATTCTATTAGCTATACCGGGCTATCTATGTTATCCTTCGCTTCGTATGTAAGTTCTCCTAACCTAAATAGACTACTAAATGCTAAAGTAATTGCCGCGTTAAAATTAAGCTTATCTTTCGTTTTTAGGGGGTTGTATAGCATTACCTCTACTATCTATAGTGTTACTAGTTAGCGGTCCTTCCTCGTAGTAGGGCTAATGTTAACTACGCCTTAAAGGTATCGCTTTATCGACGGTTTATCGAATACCCGAGTTAAGAGGTAGTAATCTACGTAATGCGATCTTATCGCGTTAATATAAGTTAATAGGCTCTCGCCTATAATTACGCTAGGTCCTAGTATCTTATATTCGATAAACGCCGTTAGTATTATATACTATATAGGCTATAGCTCTTCGCCGTTTTTTACGTAAAGGGCGGTGTACTAGTTAATCGTAGTACTATAAGCGTTACGTATTATCTTCTTTAATCCTCGCTATATAATGTATACGAGTCCTAGTATTAGGTAATAATAGGTAAACTCGTTAGGTAGTAGGTTATTATCTACTAGGAGCTATTAATATAAACTATTAATTAGAAACGCGATAACGCGTCCGCGAGGCTATTATCTTATAACGATAACTATGCTAGTTCGATCGATAACTCTAGGTTTACCGCTATTAGAAGTAGTTCTCGTAATGGTCTATTAGCTTCTACGCGTAGCCGTTAGTATGCTAGACTATTAAAGGCCGTTATGCTATCTATATAAACGTATATAAGGTAACGGCGCTATTATTTACCCTATTCTTTAATAGCGTGTAGTATTACTATAACCTCTACTATATTAATATAGTTATCGTTATTACGTTTCCCTATAAAGTAAGAGGAGATGTTATTTATGTTATTAGACTAGTTATTATCGCTTCCCTTATACTAGAAACCCGTAATGCCGACGTTAGAGGCGTCGGTAAATACTTAGATCGTTAGAAGGAGGGTTATTTCTAAGAGACGTACGCCGGTCGATAGTTATAATGCTAACTACTACTATTACAAGTTACTCCGAAGCTCGCTATAGATGCGACGAGGTATCTACTTACGGTCGTTAAAGGCTACGATAAACGAGAAAAGTAATACATTAAACCCGCGTCCCATATAGATAACCTTCGCTACCTATAAGAGGTAGCCCGCTAATATTTACGTAGTATCGAGGTCTAAGTAGCCTCTTTCGAGTACGGTAGCTAGTTCCTCTAATATTCTAACTCTCTTATCTTATAATAGCTTTACTAGCATATCTACTATGTTAACCTTAATGCCGAGTATCTTAATCGTTATTCCCTCTACATCTTTCTTATTATTACGTAGTATTCCGAGGAAAGTTATAATTATTGTCTATACTATGCGGATTATAGATACCCTCTAAATTAGATGCGGTAGCACAATAAATATAAAATTATCGAGGTAGTAATGTATCGGGACTTACTAGAGACTAACTATAATAAGATAACGGTATAATATCTAGTAAAGGCCTTCTACGAAAAGGTTAAATAGATAGGGTATAGTGCGGAGGCCGAAAGGTAGAGCGTTCTTATAGTAGACTAACCCCTATTAGTATAGGCTAAGTAATCTTCGTTGTGTTATTACTACTAGCACTATTCTAAATGCCGCTTTTACGTCCCTTTTAATGACTAGGCTACCGTGTCCTACGCTTATTATACTACTAACGATGTCGTCGAATATATTATACGTAATGGTGCCGTGTTCTCGCGGTATAGCGTCGTTAATCGATAACCCTTTTAGATAAGATAAGTTATAAATGCGGCGGAAACTACCGTCGTACTTTAGTACTAGGCCTTACGGTAATAGTACTACCTACGTCTCGTAATTAGCGTACTCGTAACTAAGTACCTAACCGGCCTCTCGCTAAGAAAGTTTAGTAATACGCCTAGCTTCGAGCTCTACCGAGAGCTAACGTATAATTTCTATAGGGTCGAGGGTAGTAGATCCATAGTTTAAATATGTAACCCTACGCGTCTTAGCATTTTTAGTATTAAACTAATGCCTACTATTTTAAATGCTAATGTCCGCTCTAAACTTAATTACATAATAGAGGATATATAATAGTTAACCGGGGTATTCGCGAAGTACCTACTACTATGTAGCGAGTCGTAATAGTATCGAATTTAGTAGAAGGGGAATATTTAATAAATAGACATTATAAAGGAGTATAGTATTTAGTCGCTAATGCCTTATTTAAGCTAGAGCCTTATCGTTATCGTGTTAATTACTTTTATTAGCGTCGTTTAGTAAAGACGGCGGCAATCGACTAGGCTCGTTCTCGAGTTAATGCCATAGGTCCTTAGACTCTAGCTCGTTAAATTTTAGATAGGCCGAGTCGATAGTTCTATAAACGGTATCTTTCCTTAGGTCTTACTTATACTTCGGATACGTATATATTCGAAAGTACGTCGGGTAGTCCGGTTTATCGTAGTTCTACTATCTATAGTATTACTTAGCGTACTTATCTCTAAATTGTTAACGTTATTATTTAGTTTAGTTAGCCTATTTTAGAATGTTGGACGGTATAGTTAATACTAAGGCAAACGTAGTTAATAATGCTAAGGACACCGGTAAGCTATTAGTACGTCGCTTTTCCGGTATAACTAGTACCTAGCGTTATTACTAGCTCGCTACGCGGTCGTTAAACCGCTAGCGTTCTTTATTCTAGTAAATGCTATCGTATGTAATATTAGGTATTATTTTAAGAAGAGCCTCCTCCGGCATTTCGTAACTAGAAGTAAGATAATTATCGTTTATCGCCTTTATTAGCGTTATAAGGGTAACTTCCCTTATATACCGGTCCTAGTCGTACGTTTAATGTAGTATCTAGATCCGATGTATAAAGGTAGTAGTACGTTGAAGGAGCTTAACCGGCCTACTAGAGACTAGGTTATTGCTATGTAGTGTAATTAGGATTACTTAGAAGATGCTAAATACCCTAAATAGTATTGTAATAGAGTTATAAGGTACCTGTTCTAGCGGGACCTTATAGGTTATCATTTTTCCTTCTAAGATATTATAGATACTATATATCGTTCTCTCTTACGACACCGCTCTATGCGGGTCGTTAGGTACTAGTTTAATAAGGTTAACTAGATTAAACGTTAGGTTTTATATAGCGTTTAGGTGCTTGTTGTTAATTAAGGAGGGCACAATGGATCGAATAAAGGCCTTATTATCGCTAACGATCGACTTATGAAGTAGGACTTGTTACTTACCTTCTAGTTATAATAAAGTTAGCGCTAAAAGCGGCATTACGTATAGAAATAGCTATTAAGCCGCTAGTTGTTATAGCTGTAGCTATTAATTAACTATCGCGTTAAAGGTAGTTAAATATTAGGCCTATACTTCCGGCGAGGCATTCTATATTAGAATACCTAGTAGAGGTCTACCGTTAAACTACTACGGTTGTTACGGTACGGGTAGTGCCGTAGGTCTCTAGTTCAAAGAGCCTAGTTAAGCGTATATTATATTGTTAATATTCATGTTATCTTCTTCTTCTATGTCTTATATGTCGGTAGAAAGAGGGTCGTTGTTTTCTTGCGAAAGTGTTCGCGATGATGAAGGTGTAGCTCTACCCCCTATTAAACCCCTACTAGCGCCTCTTTATCTACTAACTATCGCACCGACACGATACTAAGCCGATAGTACTATCGAAAAGAACTGTTATCTACTCCTCGTAATGGTAATTACGAGTAGTATTAATATCGCGTAGTCCGTATAGCGGTTATAGGCACCGAGTAGGTAAGTGAAGGAAGGAAGAAAGGTTAGTAACCGGAGAAGAGCGCTTATGCCGGCCGTGCATAGACCCCCGCAGTATTCCCGTAGGTTTACCTATTTCTAGACGACTATACGCGATTAACGGGTTTTAGTACCGTAGAAATAACGATAAGTAGACTAAACGTCCCCGTAAAATATCGCTTCTAAATACCTTCGATACTCGTAATAGTAAGGAGGATATCTAGGTCGCTAACATACGTACTATATTATAATCCTTTAAACGTTAGAGGTAGAAGTAGTTTAACTATCGACTTACGGTATATATAGATAACCGCTCGGCTTTCTATACTTTCTCTAAGCATACCGTTAGATCCGATATAGGTGATAACCTACTACGAGAGGCGCTATTAATCGCCTTATAGCATATTATAGTAGTTAACGCGTTATAGTTACCCTAGGTAGATAATGTACTAGCTAATATGCTCTCTCGACTTAACTTCGCCGCGGCTATTTCCTTTTATATTAATCTCGACTAGATAGTAGAGACGAGCTATTAAACGCTATTCTATAATAGTAGTTATAAGAAGTTAAACTAAAGTCGTAGTAATACGCCGTATTACTATACTATAGACTAGCTTACGATATAACTAGAGTATCGTATAACTTAATTATTACGTAGTACGCTATATATTACGCCGGTCTAAGGACACCTAACTAAACCGACCTTAGAACTACGAGTCCTAGGAATATGGCTAGACCTAAAACTAAGCTAGCGCCTATAGGTTAAGAAAGTATAGATGAGAGCTAACGCGAATAGGTAGTCTATCGAAAGACTTACGGCATTAATATAGGGAGCGACATTCGATAAGGTAAAGACTATGTACAAGGTAATTGTGAAGCTAGCGATGCTATACGGAGCATAGGTCTAGGTATCTTAAGACAAAACACCGAAGAGGGTTATAGAACCGATTAATAGAGTCTAAGCCTAATACCTAAGAAGAGTTATAGGAGTATATAAGTCGATACTAACTAGGGTATTAGAAATAGAGACGGGATCGCTACTAATATACTAGTACCTAAAGGGCATAAGATACTAATACGCTATTAAAATAAGTCTATATCCGGCCTAGAAAACTATTAAGGAAGCGCTTAAGAAGATTTATAACTAAGTCCCGCTAAGAAGGAGAAGGACCTATAGACCTAAGAGGAAGGTATAAAAAGAAGAGGACCTAGCCCGAGGAACGGAGACCCTCTATAAAGTATTCTAAGCTATTAAAAAAAGGGAGGGAAGAAAAGATTAAAGTATAGCGGAAGAAATAGTAAGGATACTCTAGGAGGAAGAATAGGATGAAATACTAAGAAGAAATAGTATACTAAAAGCCTTTACTACCTTTAGGAGCTATAACGACCGGATCTATAAAGACCTAAAAAGGGCGGAAGTAAGTATAGCTATATAACTACGCTCCGAGTATATCGGTCTTAGAGCCTACCTATACTAGAGAAGAGTCTTAGGGATAGAAAATAAAGTATGCCTATACGGCTACCTATCTTAAAACCCTAAATACATACTATTAGTATATAAACGATAGAGGAAAGGGAGGAGTAAGTAGAGATACTAGGTAAAATAGAGGGAGTATAATAAGATTATTATAAGTAAAGAAGACATAAGAAGAATTATAAGATAGATTATTAGGGAGGGATACCTTAAATAGTACGTCCTAGCCTAAGAAATAGAGGAGTAGATAGAGAGAAGGTAGGCGGAGAGGAAGGGGATAGAAGAGGAGGGGGTATTAGGGTAGTAAGTAAGGTAGTTAGAGGGTAATACTATAATACTAGTATACCCTAGAGGAAGTAAAACCGAAAGCTAAGGAAGGAGAGGAGTTAGTAAGGGTAAAGGGGAAAGGTTTTTACTAGCTAGCCTAGTTTCCTTCCTATAGAATACATAGCATTAGACCTATATAGGCCGATAGGTACTAAAATAGGCAAATGAAAGATCTATCTATATATTACGCCGCTACTATAAGGTAACTATAGCCTTATTTTACTAATAACCTATATAACCCTATAGTCTATAAGTCCTTCGGAAGTTTAGCGATAGTTAGGCTCCTATTACACGCCTACGTTTATACCTTACGAGCAATATACGTCGACATAAACCTCCTACTATCCGCCTTTAAACCCCTAATTATACGTAGAATATTATAAGGTGCCGTCTATATTAATCCGTCTAGAGCTACTAGCTGTAATAGATAGCCTATAGCGGACGATATAATTAAGAAGCTACTATTTTTCCTCCTATATAATATTAACGAGGCTAACCTTAATGCCTACTAGTACATAGCATAAAAAGGCTTCTTTAGAAGAAAGGAACTAATATATAGTAATAATAAGTAGGTCGGCTCGAAGAGGTAGCTAGTAGATAACGTTATAAGATCCGACGTCGCCTTCTTAAAACAACCTTACGACTAGCTCACGATATGCCTTAAGCGGTTAAAGATAGCTATACGAAGATCCGGCGTTATTATTCGTATCGCCGTAACCGACGCGAAGACCTACGTAGTAGTTAGTATACCTTAGAGTACTCTTCGACTTCGATTAATAACCGTATATAGCGCCGTTATTTAGGCTAGCTAATCCTAGATTTCTAAGATAGGTAGTAGTAGGCCGGTTCTAAAGACGTATTTAAGAGCTTAGGTTACAAGTATATAGCTATATGAGGTACTTATTTCGATAAGGCGGTATAGTTATAGTAAGATAACGCGGAGTCTTGTACTATAAGTTATAGTACGTCGGTCGGTAGAATTTAAACGCTTTTAGGAGATACGTTAATATCGCGAATAACTACGAGGTAATGCTAGAATTAAGCTAGAGGGCTTAGACTAGCCTTATAATAGCTCGGAAGCCCGGGTAATAGATACCTTACGGCCTCGTCGTTTTCGTGTTAGTTATTACTAGCGACGTTACTAGAAGGTCGCTTAATCGACTTAACTCGCTAAGTACGCTTTGCTATAAGTTAGGGCCTTAGCTAGGCTTCGCTTAGGCCTACTATAGTACTTATTTACCTACTAAGTATACTATAGTAGCGCCTATACCCCTAACCTAAGAAACTTATGTACTAGTATCGAAGGCCGTAGGGTATAGAAGTCTCGTTAAACCGACTACGAAGGCCTTATAACCCTCTAGACTATTATAACGACGCCGTCTCGGCTATTAATTCCGCCTACTACCTTCATATTCGACCTAGCCCTATCTCTTTTACCCTTTTAATATTTATAGCTAAATATTAGCCGTAGCTGCCGTACATAAAGCCCCCTTTAGTAGTATCTAATTCCGGCAGTTCTTTACTACCCTTACGCGTACGCTTCTTAGTACGCGTGCGCTTCTTAGTACGCGTGCGCTTCTTAGTACGCGTGCGCTTCTTAGTACGCGTGCGCTTCTTAGTACGCGTGCGCTTCTTAGTACGCGTACGCTTCTAAGTAGTCCGCCTTATTAAAGAGTTATAGAACTTAAACTCGCGCTCGCGTTCCTTCTATAACTTAGCAAGCTAATTCTTACGCGCCTTCTTCTACCTATCGAGCTTCTTACGTTACTCTATAATTTCATTATCTAGGTAGATCTTATTCTCCGTACGTTTATAGTCTATCGAGTAAGGTAACTTTGACTAATTCTTACGCTTTATTACTACGTCATAAACTCGCCCCTACCGATAATAATATACTTTAGGTAAGCCTATACCGATAGCTTTAAGATACGCTAGATCTCGATACTAAGATACCCGAAGAACTTAGTAAGAGTCTCCTTATAGTAGCGCCGGTAGAAGTACTCTATTAGGTTTATTACCGCGAGATAGGTATTTATATTCTACTTAACGTATCTCCGCTAGACCTATAGCCTACTATTACGACCCTTCTATCTACTAGCTTAATCTCTCTTAGTATAGCTAATAAGCCTACCTCGTCCGTACTATCTATTACCTAGCTCTTTACTATTGAGTTTATAGCCTATTATATCTAGGTATAACTAAGTACTTCCTACTATATCTTCCTAGTCGCTATTAGCTTTTATAGCTCTTACCGTAGCGTATTTCTTTTTATAATAGTAGATAGCTAGCTCTTAATATAGCGGCTAGCTCTTACCGTAGCGTAGACTATAGCTCTAACTACTAAGTCTACTAGCTCTACTAGGTCGGATTAAAGGACTCGAGGTATACTTAGTATAGCGGTTACTATCTAGCGAATACGACGCTAGCGAAGATGTAAGTATATAGCGGTTAATTAAGTAGCTAAATCTCGCGAAGGTATTACTATATAGTAGCGGTCGGTTCTCGAAGTACGGTAGCGGTAGCGCTCTTAGCCTAACTAGAGTCTAAGTCTCTTCTACTAGGAAAAAAACCTACTTATTTATATATAGGACGAATCGAATAGATAAAATTTAGGTAAAGATCTTAAAGTATTAAAGGGTAAGCTAAGCATATTATCTACTTTATAGTACTAATAACTAACTTCTAGCTCTTAACGAGCCGTTAGAGCCCTTATAAGACGAGGTCTAGTAATAAAAATATAATACTTACATATTAACCGCTCTAACCGCCTATACTATCTAATCGGGTAGATTAGTCGATAGCGGAACCGATCTCTTTAGATAGAGCGGGTCTATATTCCTTTAAACGTAAGAGACTCGATCTATGTAGTCCGCATTCGCATGTAAGAAGATAGTAAGTAAACGAATAGGGGTTTCTAGGCTGCCTACATGTAATAAACGGTTACACGTAAGGGCCTAGACGCTACATTACTACGCTAACAAAACTATAGAGAAAACGCTATAAAGGGTAGGAGGGCGGGTATAGCGATAATAGTAGTAGTAAGCGAGGTAAATAAAAGAAGATAAGTTACTAACCTACGGTAGTAACGCTTATACCGGCCGCGTATAGACCCCTACATCTATATAGTCCGCATTCACATATAAGAAGATAGTAAGTAAACGAATAGGGGTTTGTAGGCTACCTACATATAATAAACGGTTACACGTAAGGGCCTAACTAGTAGCCTAAACGCTAGAGTATCCTAAACCCGGGCTAATGCCTTAGTAGCTTATCGTTATCGTATTAATTACTTTTACTAGCGCTAAACGCTAGAAAGTATCTAAATCGACTTAACTCGGTTATGCTTAAGCCCTTCTTAATAGTACTACTATCGCTCCGACCCTTATCTTTACGTATCTCTGATATAGATAGATAGATATTTTATTCGCCTATTTCGGTGCCTAACGGCCTATGTAGGTCTATAGCTATGTATTCTATAGAAAGGAAACTTAGCGAACTAGTAAAAACCTCTCCTCTATCCCTATTATCTCGTTCGCTTCCGCTTCCTTCGGTTCTACTTCTTCTAAGGTATACTAATATTATAGTATTACCCTATAACTACCTCACCTACTACCCTAATACTTCCTCTTCCCCTTTCCCTTTCTTCTCTACCCTTCTCCTCTCTATCTATTCCTCTATTTCCTAGGCTAGGGTATACTATTCTAGGTATCCCTCCCTAATAATCTATCTTATAATTCTTCTAATATCGTCCTTATTTATAATTATCTTATCGTACTCCCTCTCTTTCGCTTAGTATCTCTATTCGCTTCTTCCCTTTTTCTATCGTTTACATACTAGTAATATATACTTAGGGTTTTAGGAGAGGTACCTATATAGGTAAGCTTTACTTTCTATTCCTAGGACCCTTCTCTAGTATAGGTAGGCTCTAAGTCCTATATATTCCGAGCGTAGCTATATAGCTATACTCGCTTCCGCCCTCTTTAGGTCTTTATAGATTTAGTAATTATAGCTCCCGAAGGTAGTTAGTACTTTCGGTATACCGTTTCTTCTTAGAGTTTCTTCCTATTCTTCTTCCTAGAGTATCCTTACTATTTTTTCCGCCTTACTTTAGCCTCTTTCCCCTTCCCTCCTCTCTATAGTTTTATATACTTTATAGAGGGTCTCCTTTCCTTAGGCGAGATCCTCCTCTTTTTATATTTTTCTCTCGGGTCTATTCGTCCTTCTCTTTCTTCTATAGGCCTAGCTCTAGATCTTTTTTAGTACTTCCGTAATAGTTTTCTAGACCGGATATAGAGTCAATTTTATAGCGTATTAGTACCTTATTCCCTTTAGGTACTAGTATATAGGTAGCGATCCCGTCTCTATTTCTAGTACTCTTATCGGGGTAGATTTATATGCCCCTATAACTCTCCTTATGTACTAAGCCTAGACTCTACTTATTAGATCTATAACTCTCTTCGGTATTTTATCTTAACCTATAATATATAGTAAGCCTTAATAAGTTCTCTCGAGTTCCGCTTCTATTTTTCCTCGATACGTCTTTCTCGTTAATCTAACGCGTTCTAAAGAGCTTTTTAGATTTAGAGGTACCCTATCGCGTTCCTAGGGCTTCTACATCCCTATAGCGAGTAGAGCGCTATAGTTCGGGCCCTACTCGCGATAGTAGAGTAGGAACGCGTCGGGTAGTTTTCGTATCCTAGTATCCTCTATGTCCTTCCTATATAAGAAGATCTCCGACCTAACGAAGGTAGTAGGTCGTAGAGCGTTAAGTAGGCGGGACGTCGCGCTCCTATCTCTAGCTCGCTACGGTCGTACGCCTATCGGCGCCGCCTCTTCTTATAGCCTCTATACTTAGCCGCATCGTCGTAACGATGCGTTTCTACCTACGGCGACGTAGACGCGTATAGTAGGACTTCGTAGGCGTATCTCTTATATACTAATGACTTCTACCTACCTAGTAGTATTATCTCTTATTTAGTGCATCTATTTGCTCTTACTTACTAGGCTCTACCTTATCTTAAAGAGTAACATATAATACTAGTAGTATTAAATCTACGCTCTTATAGCCTATCTAGTATCTATGCTATTAATCGTGCCTTCGGAAAGCCTTATAGACCTTCTATAGTCGACTATAATAAGAATAGCGGAGCTATTACGTGTCTCGGTTAGTAAGTAAAGAGGTTTATTATGTAATAGAAGGGGTACATCGGATTACGTATTACCGCTACGTAAATGTCGATACTATAGTTTAGAGTATCGGTCTTCGATCGCTTAAGTCGTACGATTAGTTAGTATTGTTCGCCGGTGTCGTCTAATATAATGTCCGCTCTTATAACATGTTCTATAAGCTATACTAGACTATTAGTATTATCTTTTCCTTTATACGTTAGTTCCCCTAATCTAAATAGTCCGCCGAAGGCGAGTATAATTACCGCATTAAAATTAAGCTAATCTTTAGTCGTTAGTAGGTTATATAGCATCGCTTCTACTATATAAGGTGTAACGGGTTACCTATCTTTCCGAGTTGTTAGATTAATGTTAATAGCGCCTTATATGTAGCGCTTAATTAAGGGTTCTTCGAACACGCGCGTAGACGAGTATATGTCGATATAGTATAATCTAATAGCATTAATATATGTAGATAATGTCTCGCTAGTAACTAAGCTCGGTCCGAGTATCTTATATTCTATGAACGCCGTAAGTATATCGTACCCTACTAGCTATAGTTCTTATCTACTACGAGCGTATAGAGTACTATATTAGTTAATAGCGGACCTATAGACGTTACGGGTTCTTAGCTTTAGTCCCTTCTACATAATGTAGGCGAGTCCGTTCGTTCGATAATAGTAGGTAAATTCTCGCGGTACGTTATCTTCTACTATAATCTATTAGTATTAAGAGCGGAGGTTAATCTTCGTAATAACGCGTCGGCGAGAACGTTAGCTTCTAACGATAACTATACTAGCTTAATCTCTATGTCTAGTTATATTACTAGTAATAAGGCCTCGCGTAGTAGTTTATTAGCCTCCGCGTTTAATCGTTATCTTAATAACCTACTAAATGCGGTTAAGCTAGTAGTATAAATAATTACTAAGTTATTATACTATTATTTACCCTATTATTATAAGGCTTCGAGGATTAACTATAATTCGGCGGTGTTAATGTAGTTACTATCGCTACGCTACGTAGAGAAGTTACCTTAGATATCGCTCTAATCGCTAGTAATATCGCGCTTCTAGAAAGCTCCGAGTCCTATGCTAGAAGCGTCCGTAAATAGGTAGATTATTAGTAACTTCGAGCGGTCTAGTAACCTTACTCCGGACGACAATTAAGTAGCTAATTTCCACTATTATAAGCCGCGTCTTAGCTCGCTATAGATGCGCCGTAATATCTACTTCCGGTCTTTTAATGCTACGATAAATAAGAAGAGTAAGACATTAAATGCCTTACTAACATTAATAACCTTAGCCGCCTACGATAAGTAGCCTATAAGGGTAAGGGCGTTATCGAGAGTTATATGTCTATTATCTAGCGTCTCTTATAGTTTAACTAAGAGCCTTACTTTCTTATCTTGCGATAGCCTTACTAGTAACTCTACTATGTTAACTTCTATGCTAAGAAGCTTAATCGTTAAGCCTTCTACGTTCTTCTTATCGTTGCGAGGTACGCTAAGGAAGCTAGTTACGTTAATCTACGCATTGCTAACGGCTATTATCGCTCTAGAAATAAGGTGTCGTAGTACGATAAAGATGAAATCGTCGAGATATCCGGGGTTCCGTGAAGCACTTCACACCCGCTAACGCGGGGTTTCGAGCCATACGTAAATGCGTGCTTTCTTAGTAGGCCACACGTAAATGTCGATTTGTCGTGCTTTCTAGTCCCATTCGGATATCTAGGTGTATGGAGCATCGAACGACGAGTCCATTTATCATATTTACGAGGTTACTCGGAGTATCCGAGTACGTAGCGACTATAGAGTTAGTGTAGACCTCACTGCCGCTAAATTATTATGTAATCTCTTGGCAGGCGCGTCTACCTCGACTCCTCGAGTACACGGTCGCAATGTCGACGTATAGTCGCAGTAACGGTCGCAAAATGCTAGATCTACCTACTATCTCTTAACCCTAATCGTACTCACATAGTTACACTTAGTTTCCCGTCGAAAATGGCCTATAGCACACGGTGTATCGACATTTACGTGTAGCCTACTAAGAAAGCACGTATTTACGTATGGCTTGTTTCCCCGAGCTCGGGCGAGGGGTGGAGTGCTTCACGGAACCCCGGATAGTAGTATAAGAATACTACGTATAGATTAAGTAAGTCTAATATACGCCTACGTATCTAATATAGCGCTTCTACGAATAGATTAAATAGATAGGGTACTATGCGCAAACTAAAAGGAAGAGCGTTCTCGTAATAGGTATTACCTTACTAATAGAGCCCTAGTAAATGCCTTTAATGCGTTACTACTAGCAACATTCTAAATGCCGCCTTTACGTCCCTTTTAATAACTATATAGCCTAGTCCTACTTTAATAACGCTAGCGGTAATATTGTCGAAGCTATCGTATTTAAGCGTGCTATACTCTTCGGGTATAGTATCGTTAATAGATTAGCCTTCCGGAAAGGAGAAATCGTGTATACGGCGGAAACTACCGTCGTGTTTACTAACTAGTTATTACGGTAAAATTACTACCCTATCCCCTATCTCGTAACTCTCTCGCTCTTTTCCGAACGGCTAATCTATGCTAGCCTACGAAAGTTCGTAATGCGACCGGCTTCTAGTTCTGCCGAGAGCTACCTAGTTATTTCTCTAGGGTCGAGGGTAGCTAATCTATAGCTTAACTAGGCAACCCTACGCTTCTTAGCGTTTTCCGTGTTAAACTAATACCTACCTCTTTCTACGATGCTAATGTCGGCTCCGTGTGTTATTACATAATATATTATATTACTAAGGTCTCCGGGGTAGTACTAAAGTAGGTAACGCTAAGCTTCTACTATTAAAGGGGTAGAGTTAGGTAGAAGGAGTATCGTTAATAAGTAAACGTTATAAAGGAGTATTATATTCGGTCGTAGATACCTCGTTACCTCGTCGTTATTATGTTAAGTACTTTTACTAGCGTCGTTTAGTAAAGAGTGCGGCAATCGACTTAACTCGTCGAGTTACTAGCGCTTCTAGCGTAGGCATATAAGGTCGGTCTTGCGGTAAAGATTAGTATCTTTATTCGGATCTAATTAGTAGATACTATACCCGTGCCTTTTAAAGCATATTAGATAAAGATAAGGCTTATTATTGTTCTACTAGTTATACCACTATTCCTATGAAGGGCTTTAAATTATACCTATTGTTCTAGAGTTTAGTTACGTAGTAGTAGAAACTTCCTCGGTCTTCGTAATAGTGTTACTAAAGCTAAGGGGTCCGGAGAGGGTGTACGGCGCTTCTTAGGAGTAACTAGCGCCTACAATTATTATTGTTGTTATTACTAGAAAGTCGCTATCCGGTTAGCTTGTCGCTACCGCTCTTTCTACTAGTATAGGTATTCGTACATTACATTAGGAGTTAACTTAAACTTCGTATCTTTATCCATCTCATAATTAGAGGTAAGATAGTTATCGTACATAGCGTTAGTAAGTATGTTAATTACTACGTCCCGTATATAGCGGTCCTAATCGTATACCTAGTAGAGCTTCTACATACGGTAAATAAATGTAGTTGTGCGTTATAGTAGCTTAATAGGGCCTCTAGTAATTACATTATTGCCGTGTAGCGTTATAAGTATTACTTAGAAGATGCTAAATACTCTGAAGAAGGTTATAAATAAGTCGTAGACTATAAGGTCGGGTCTAATTAGCGCTATAACCATCTTGCTATCGGCTACGTTGAAGACCTTATATAGCGTCGTACGGTCTTTAACCGGCTTATAAGGGTCGGCCGGTAGGAGCTTAATAAAGTCCTTCGGCTATAATAATAAGTCGTTTATAGCATTAATGTACTTGTTGTTAATAGAGGGTAGAATAATTAAACGAATAAAGGTCTTACTATCGCCGGTAATACTATTATAAAGACTAATTTATAGCTTACCTTCTAGTTGTAACGACGTTAGCGCCGTTAACGGTACCGGCGGTTATAGTAATAGTTATTAAGCCGCTAGTTGCTAAACAACTAGTTATAAAGCTAGAGGTTAGATAGGTTACTAAGGAGTTACGATAGCGCTATAGAGGTCGAAATATCTATTCTATACTTCTAGCGGTATGTTTACTAGCGGCGCTATTAGAAGAGGGCGCCTATTATAGAATTATTGTTATAGTTACTACTACTTAGAGGCCGTAGGCGCGTACGGCGGTGGAGGTACATAGTTGCGAGACCGTGACGGTCCTAGTTAATAGGTAGGTCCGTGCATAAGGAGGAGATAACGGCTCCCCCTCTTCGGAGGGAACTTAGCATCCTTCTTCTACCTACCGGCCTAAGGCACTGCCTACTACTGTATTAGTACTTCTATTCTTCTGCTCGATAGTGCCGCTACTATTAGTCGATATAATACGTATCGACTCGGCTACCCTTAGTAGATAGAAACTATAGTTACTCTTTATTCCGTACGCATTTCCGCGCGTACGTAGGTACGTAAATACCCTTAGCTACATTATGCCGCTACGTAGAGGTAGGGGTCGAGGCCGCGGTAATAGCTAAGTAGTAAATCCTACGTAGGACATCGAACCTATATCTTTATTAGATACCGCCGGCCGATAATAAGAAACGTAAGAAACGTAAGAAACGTAAGAAACGTAAGAAACGTAAGAATAAGAAATAGACATAAATATTAACGCTATGCTTAACTTCTAACTAATACTTAATTACATACTATGTCTAGCGCCTAACGCGCTAACATCTAAATAGTAGAATTAGTAAATTCTATGTTAAACGCTAGGTATAGCACCTATTCTAGCTAGGTAGGTAGCACAATAAGCCGCGTAGCTAATATTATAGCTAGCTCCTCCGGTTAATGAACTTCCTCGTAAGTTAGGCCCTCTAGTTAAGTCGTAGATTAAGAGTAGCTTCGATAGTTCTATCGATATATTATATAGTACCGATATTTTTTACCTAAGGTTCGATCTTCTTAACCTTATTAAGTTAATACCGAAGGATTAACGTAGGCACGAGCCGGATAAGAAAGAAGATAAACGGTAGAACGATGTTATAATGAAATACGACATCGTAAAAGTACCGGTACCTATCTCTTCCCTACTAAACATTTCTATCCTTATAAGGGCTTTCGACGTTTTTTAAACCCTCCTATTTACTATGCATAGTAATAAGGTTATTACGGGAACCCCGGTAACACTTATATAAATACTTAGCCGTTAGAAGTCGTAGATATACTTCTATAACGACTACTATATATAGTTAATAGTCCGAGAGATTACTATTAACTCTATATACGACGCTCGTTCCGCCGGCTACCTTACGCCTAACGCGTAGAACATTACCGACATTATTAAGTTAACGAGGTTGTTACCTTATAATACCCGTAATTTCTATTAACCTCCTATTAAACGGCCGCGTACGCCGCTACTATCGTTAAGAATAGCGTAGCCGGTAGACGATACTCTATCTAAAAGACTACGAGCGGATAGAGCGGATAACACACCTCCTATAAAGGCGGAGTTAGAGGAAGATTATAAAGATAAACCGTATCTATCGTGGAATAATACGGGTACTTATCGATTTAGGGGATTAAAGCTAATTAGAAGGTACTTTATAATATACGTATGTAAGTATTATAAAGAAAAGGACTATAGCGCTCGCAACTATAAGAAGCGGCGGCCGGTAGAAAGCGCCTAACTTTCGTTATGCTATAGTAACGACACCATATTAGAAAAAGCCCTTATAGTTAACGCCGCGAAGTATAATCTAACTGCGAATATGCGCCCTAATACTACCCTTAATTATAGTATTATAGCCTCTACGGTAGCGCTCCCGTAAACCGGTCCCTTTCGAGCATCTATATAGCTTTCGCTATTACGCGATTACCCCGATTAATAACTACCTTAGGTACTATATTATATTATAACTTATAGAGCGGATATTAGCTTCGAGGAAGGTCTATATAGTAGGTATTATAACTTATAGAGCGGATATTAGCTTCGAGGAAGGTCTCTATAGTAGGCATCGGTTTAACCCCGAAAAGCGTAGTAATAACTACGCCTCGGGAAACCTCGACTTCCTCGAAATTACGCGTTAGGTAGCTAACGAGTTAGATAAGTGCTAGCTTACGGGGGTATAGGCATCTAATAGCTATAGCCTTATCGTATTACCGTAAGGTTTAGTACTAAAGTACGACGGAGGCTTCTATCGTATCTACGACCTATCCTTCCCACGACGGTACTTAGTTAACGATACTATTCTAAAAGCTTACGGTATAATCTCCTATATCTTATTCGAGGATATTGTCGATATAATTTCTACATACGGTAAGGGTACGATAATTATTAAACGAGATATTAAAGTAGCCTTTCGTAATATTCCCGTATCCTTATACTAGCGACACCTATTAGCCGTTAAATAGTAGGGTCATAATTTTATAGATAACCGACTCCCCTTCGGCATACGTACCTTACCGTAGATTTTTAATCTATTCGTAGAGAGCCTATACTAGCTACTAGAATAAAGGTTATAGTAGGTCGCGTTATTCTCCTACTTAGACGACTTCATCTTTATTATACTACCTAGGGAAGAGTAATAAGCTAGAGCTACGTACGTTAAGAACCTATAGATTAACCTTACCGATTAGCTTAGCGTTCTACGTAACGATAAGAAGGACGTAGAAGGTTCGGTCGCCGAGGTTCTTAGCGTAGAAATTAATGCCTAGGCCATAGTTACGAGGCTCTTAATCGATAAGCGTACGCGCGTATCGGACATTATTAAGCGCGTACTATAGGCCGCCTCTATATTAATAGACGATATTTAACGGTTATTAGGCTACCTATTATAGTATGCGAGAGTTATCCCTCTTAGAAGGGCATTTAACGTAAAGTTATAGCCTTTTCTATCGGCGTATAATTACCGCCGAGCTATAAAACGCTATATACTAAGTACTTTAAAGACTAACCTATAATAGTAGCTTAACGCGCTCGACCGAAGTAATAGCTCTCGTATCCTCGACCTCGAAAGGCTACCGCAGCTTTACTTATTTATAGACGCTTATAACTACGCGATTAGCGGTTTTTAGTACTATAGCGGTAACGGTAACTAGACGGCTAATACGCGAAGAATATCGCTTACTAATGCCTTCGCTACCCGCAACTATAAAGAGGATATTTAGGTCGCTAAGATACGCGCTATGCTATAGTCTTTTAAGCTTTAGAGTTAGAAATAGTCTAATTACCGACTTACGGTATATATAGATAACCGTTCCGCCTTCTATACTTTCTCTAAGCATACCGTCGGTTTAGAGGCTAGCGTTAACCTCCTACGAGAGGCCCTACTAATCGCCTTATAACGTAACATAGTAGTCGACGCGTCGTAGCTACCCTTAGCGGATAATATACTCGCCGATACGCTCTCCCGACTAAACTTTAACTTAGCTATTACCCTTTATACTAACCTTAGCTAGGTAACCGAGACGAGCTTCTAAACGGCATCCTATAATAGTAGTTATAGAAAGTTAAACCGAAGTTATAGTAATACGTAGTATTACTATACCGTAGACTCGCGTACGATACTACTAGGGTATTATATAACTTAGTTATTAGGTAGTATACTATCTAGTACGCTACGAACGCGAGATAACTGTAGCCCTACTTAACTAATACCCTATATAACTTTATAGCCTATAAGTCCTTTAGAGCCTTAGCGATACTTAGTCGATCTCTACACGCCTATATTAATACCTTGCGGGCTATGTACGTCGACCTAAACCTTCTACTCTCTACCTTCGAAGCCCCGGTTACACGTAGGCTACTATAGGGTGCCGTCTATATTAACCCATCTACCGCCGGTAACTATAATAGATAGCTTATTATAGACGACGTCCTCGAGAAGCTGCTATTCCTTCTACCGCGCAATATCGACGAGGCTAACCTTAATGCCTACTAGTACTTAGTATAGAAGGGCCTATTTAGAATGAAAGAGCTAACGTATACTAACAACAACTATGTCGGCTCTAGGAGGTAGCTTGTAGATAACGTTATAAGATCTAATGTCGCCTTCTCTAAGCATCTATGCGACTAACTTACTATATGCCTTAAGCGCTTAAAGATAGATATACGAAGATAAGGCGTTATTATCCGTATCGCGGTAACCGGTACGAAGACGTGCGCCGTAGCGTACCTTAAAGCGCTCTTCGGCTTTAATTAATAACCGTATACGGCGCCGTTATTTAGGCTTATTAACGCCGGCTTTCTAAGATAGGTAGTTATAAGCCGGTTGTAAAGACGCCTCTAAGACCTTGGTCTATAAGCCTAAGACTATATAGGACACTTACTTCAATAAGGCGGTATAGTAATAGTAAGGTAGCGTAGACTTTCGGACTACGAGTTATAATACCTTAGTTAGTAGACCTCCGATGCCTTTAAGAGATATGTTAACATTGCTAACAACTACGAGGCAATACTCGAGTTAAGCTAGAGGGTATAGACTAGCCGTACTATAGCCCGAAAACCGGGTTAAGGGATGCCTTACGGCCTTATCGTTATCGTGTTAGTTACTTTTCTTAGCGCCGTTACTAGAAGGTAGCTTAATACACTTAACTCGCTAAGCGCGCTTCGCTATTAGTTAGGGCCTTAGCTAGGCTCCGCTTAGGCCTACTATAGTACTTGTTTACTTAATCGAGTGTACTATAGTAGCGCCTATACCCCTAACCTAGGAAAACCCCCCTTTCATGTGCTAGTATCGAAGGCCGTAGGGCATGGATAGGTAGGTCCGTGCATAAGGAGGAGATAATAGCTCCCCCTCTTCGGAGGGAACTTAGCATCCTTCTTGTACCTACTAGCCTAAGGTACTACCTACTACTATGTTAGCACCCGCCCGCTACACCTTCATTGTACTTAGTATAGATAGCGCACGTTTACACGTTACTTAGGCCTACTATAGTACTTGTTTACTTAATCGAGTGCACTATAGTAGCGCCTATACCCCTAACCCAAGAAAAGCCCCCTTTCATGTGCTAGTATCGAAGGCCGTAGGGCATAGATTATTTACTATCTCGTTAATATTTATATCGTTACCTTTACCGTCGCTTTCTTATGTTGTTTATAAGTCTTATAATTCTTCTTCTTATAAAGAAGGATGTGTTCTTAAAGGTGCAGCTCTACCCCCTATAAAGCCCCTACTTATGCCTCGTTATCGTCCTACTATCCTTACGCTAGATACTAAGCCGACAATATAATAACTATCGTCTACTACTCGTAAATTAGATCACGACTAGTATTAATATCGTTATAGTATAGCGACAATAGTAGTAGTAAGCGAGGTAAATGAAAGAAGATAAGTTACCAACCTACGGTAGTAACGCTTATGCCGGCCGCGCATAGACCCCCGCATTTTATACTAAGATACCCGCTATAGCTACCGTACGGCTCGATAGAGTATCTAATAAAGTTAAGCGAGGAGGAAGGAAAATGCTCGGTTAGAGTAATATTTTTAGATAGAAGTAGTATCTATAGATTAAGGAACATCTATAGACCGAAGTAATATCTCTAGATACCTTAGGGATTCTCCGAGCCCTAGCTTTCCGCCTAAGCCCTAGTAGATATACTAATATAGAACCGGGTTCTCTTTAATAACGTGCTACTTCGGCCTAGGATAGGCTACCTCCACGCTTACTATTTTTTTATATATAGATTTCGCGTACTATAGTAATTAGATATCGTATTTCTTCCTTCTAGTATAGTATACCGCTATACTTTCGATAATAACTAAATCTCTACTACATAATATATATATATATATATAAGCTACTTCCTAACGCTAGTAGATAATATTATCGCTATTAACGGCTCCGCGGAGGTAAAGACGGAGGTAGTAGGTACGGTAGGTACGGTAATAGAATAGTAGGAAGCCGTATTCATCGCGAACGAGCCGCTACGGGGCTATAATATCTATTATCGTACGCCTCCGTGTCGCCGCGGCTATAGAAGGCGCTATACTATACTAAAGCGACCTCGTACTCTAATACCTTAAGAAGAAAACTTTTCTTCTAAATAGGCTCTCGAGCGATATATCTACGACTTTAGAGCGTACTATAGGTACTAGCTTAAGGAGTAATAAGACTAATATTAAAGATAGATATTACTATACTTAGGGCTACGTTAGTTAGTTCAATACGCGCACGTAGCCCGAGGGTTAGTCGAAGACGTACTCGAATAAGATAGGCTATAAATTCTACTCTAACCCTATTACTATCGACTCTAGCTAAACGTACGGTCTATAGTAGAATCTCGACTCTAGCGATAAAGATTACTCTAATAAGAACTATAGGCCTTATAATACTATAGCGCTAGTAACCTACTAAGAACGTTCTCGTCTACCTAATTTTCTCGAGGAATTGGAGCCGCCTTAGTAGGCTCTAATTATAACTTCTAAGACTATAGTATACTTCCATAACTACGGCGTTCTATTAAGACTATACGATATTATTATTATCTCATTCTTACTTTAGCTATCGTACCTTACTATCTAAGTATATAAATACTATATAACTTTAGAGGGGTATTACTCCCTACGCCTCGGTCTTACCTCCGCCTAGAGTATTCTAGATAAATCTAAAAGCCCTTCCTATTCCCAGATCTCCTAGTCTACTATTAGGGCTTCTTCGCTCTCTACTACTTCGTAGGCCGCTAGGGATAACTGTTCTAGTACGCCCTCTTACATTAGCTATCGAGCGACTACCTTAAGCCCTCTACTTATATTCATCATCTATCGCTAGTTTCACGTACCTACCTACCCTATTACTTTTTACCTATTCCTTTTTATTCTAGTAGAAAAGGTAGATAATACTCGGTTATATGCTAGGTAGCCTAGAAATACTAGTAATTATTTACATCGGCTCTTATCTATTATAATGTCCCAGTTACCTTCATCTACAGGTATTACCTCTATCTATAGATGTTACCTCTATAGCCCTATATCTAGGTGTTACTAATATAGGTGTTACCTCTATGAATAGATGTTACCTCTATCTATAGATGTTACCTCTATAGCCCTATATCTAGGTGTTACTACTATCTCCAGGTTATTTCTCCTATGTTGAGATATGAACTCTATCTATAGATACTAACCCTATCTACACTCCATTTGTCTATAGATACTAGATCTATCTTCTTCTTTGTCTATATACATATATATATATATATACATACATATATATATATATATATATATATATATATATACATACATACATATATATATATATATATATATATATACACATACAGACACATATATATATATATATAGATGTTTTATTGTAGTACTATAGCCTATATAGGTCCATTTCTACCTAGTATTTATAGGTAGGAACCCGTATTACGGTAACATTTTCGTTATTCTCTTCCTAAATACCCTTACTTCTTCGTTTCCCCTTTCTCTAGGGTTGACTAGTATCTTAGTATTAAACCTTTCGACTTATTTACTTACCGCTCTTCTTCTGCCCTCCTCTTCTTTCCCCGTCTCCTCTTCGCTAGATCTAGTCCTCTATCTCCTAGGCTAGTATAAGTTCCTATATAAATCTCCTCTTCGGTATCTATCGAATAATGCTTATAACGTCCTTTTTCCTTTATATAAGTCTTACATATTGTCTATATTTAGCGAGGTATCTTTAGGCTCCTATCCGTTCTATCTATTCGGGGTATAAGAGATTTCTATACTTTTAGCTTTATAATAAGTAGCTATATAGGTACGGCTTATCTTCTATTTCTAGGACTCTTATCTAGTATACGTATACTCTAAGCCTTATATCTTTAAAGCGGATCTAAATAGCTAGACTTACCCCGGCTCTATCTAGGCCGTCTATACCTTCTCGCTCGGTAGTTAAAAGGATAAGTAAATGATTAGGGAACAGGTAGACTACTAGTAGTTAGCGTATGTCGTGTAACGATTATAAGCCAACGGTTAGTAGCGCCTAAGTAGCATATATTACGCACTATCTAAAGTAGTCGATATAAGGGTTAGGAGGGTGGGTGCAATAATATCGACTATAGTAGTAGTAGTTACGTAAGAGAGAGAGATTGCGACCCGGCGGTCCGCTTTCCCCTTACTCCTATATAGACTACTCTATCTATACCTTCTCGCTCGATAGTTAAAAGGATAAGTAAATAATTAGGGAATAGGTAGACTACTAGTAGTTAGTATATGTCGTGTAACGATTACAAGCTAACGGTTAGTAGCGCCTATAAGTAGTATAGGAAGGGGCCTAAACTTTCACGGTAGCCTTATTACCTTATCGTTATCGTATTAAATAGTTTTGCTAGCGCCGAATAGCGGAATGTCGCTTAATCGACCTAACTTAGTCCGGAAGTTAACGGTTACGGCCTTCCGGTTAGGAAGCGACTACTAAGGTTAAATAAGCGCTTCGGTAAAGTCTTAAAATACCGTTTATAGGCTTCTAAAATCTAACGACCTATAACTATTATCTCTCCCTTAGTTATGTTGCTATTAGAAGCGTACCACGCCGTACTACGACGTAGTAAATGTCCGGCGTAGCCTTACGGGTCGATGCCTACGGCAACGAGCCTCTTCTATATTATTTAGACCACCTCTTAACGATTAAATCCACCGGCGGCGAAACGGAAGAGCGGTCTTATTAGATACTCGAGGCCGTATAGTTCATTAAAAGCCTTTAACGCCCGCATGTAATAATCGGCGCATGTTTTAAGGGCACTCGGAGCGATTATAATCCTTACGCCCTAGTTAAGCACATCGGTCTTTAATCTCTTTAACTTAAACTCTATATAAGTCTCTAAGAGTAATACGGCCGCGGCCGTCGGGTTAGTTATTATCTATCGCTATCCTTTAACATTTTAATCGTTATATGTTATTTCTCCGAGTCTTAAGAAGCTAGTAAAGGTAAGCGTAAGTACGGCCTTTATATTATAGTCGTTAGCGTGTCTAGGCGGTAAGATAAGGAGTTTCTCGAGTATATATAGAAGGATAGGGCGTAGTTCCTTCGGGGGCTCGTCGTGTATGTTACGTACGGCGTTAATAAGGCGGCGGAGAACTAGTAACTCGAAGACTACGGTTAGAATGCGTAGCTCGATATAGTAAGAGCGTAGATGCGACACGTAGTTACTTATTATCTCGCCCCTTATTACCTTTATGCCTTTCTTTACACCCTTCGGAGCGAGTACGCGCGTTATAATCTATTCCTCTGAACGCTCTTATTATATAGGCTATAGATTAAACGTCTTTCTCTCGGCGTAAGTCTCCTACTAGTTAATGCCTGTTTTATAACTCTTCCTTATCGTTAGCTTAAGACCGTACTATATGACCGTCGCCTAGTCGGTAGAGGGTGCATTAAGGCGTTATAGAAACTTTAGTAGAACGGCTAACTCGATGTCTGTTTTCTATTAAAGTTCAGCTATAGGTAGAGGTTAGCGATAAGCTCTATATTTAGTCGTAAAAGGGCATCCGCGAGTCTATTAGCCTTTAAGGGCAACTAGGCGCTAGTTACTAGGAATTAGTGCTTTACCGACTAAAGGAGAACGTCGCGTAACGCGAAGTTAGCATTACCGCGGACTTTATGTCGATTAAGACCGCTATACGCGACTAAGTTGTCTATATAAACTACTACCTCCTTTTCGGTCTATTAGAAAGACGATAACCCGAAGGTAACCGCGATAGCTTCTATTTCGGCGACGTTAATATATTTAGTATCGATACGCGGTAGTATTAATACCTAATCCTAGCGTAAGGATTAAGCCTAAAGAGTCTAGTCGCTATTCTCGTCCTCGTACTAGAAGGCGCTAATGCCGATAGTAGAAGCATCTATAAATAGGTAGACGCGCGGGTACTACGGAAGTAATAGGCGTACGCTAGTTGTAGTTCGTAAGGCCTAAAGCTACTACTAAAGATCGCACTTAAAGTCGGCATATAGTCTTCTACGTGTCTAACCATTACCGTTAAAGGAGGCTATAAAGGCGTATAGTTAGATATTAAAAGCTCGTCTAACATCTACTATACGGGCGGCCTAAGCGAGTCTTCCTACTAGTAACTGAGCCTTATGTAGCGATAGAGACCCTCGTTGTAACGCGGCATCTAATTCTTTAACCGTAAGGGCCTTCTTATCCTTCGTAAGCCGAGCAACTATCGCTAGGGTATCTACCTCTATTCTAAGAAGGGTTACAGTCGTGCCCTGTTCGTCCTTCTTATTATTACGAGGTATACCTAGTATGCGAATAACTAAGATCTAAGCACTCGTAAAGGTAGTAATAAGTAGGCTACCGGCCGTAAAGATTGCTATAAAGTCGTGTCGATTAGGTACTAAAGGACACCCTCGAGGATCTAGTGTAGGGCCTTAGCGAATAGGTTAAAAAGATAGGGCGCGGTACGGAGGCCGAACGGAAGGCAATTCTCGTAGTAGTAGTCGCCGCGCTACTCGAAGTATAAGAGGTAACGATTATGTATGCTAATTAGTATAATGCGAAATGCGTTAGCGATATTACGCTTAATAATGATCGCTCTAGGTCCGACTATCCTTATCCGTTTAAGGAGCTAATCGAAGGTCGTATAGGCGATAGCGCTAAATTCTTTTAGAATGCCATCGTTAACTAAGCGGCCTTATAGATAAGATAAGTCGTATATACGACGCTACTTCTTTACTCTATTAACGGTAGGTTTAGGTACTAGGCCTAGCGGTAAAGATATAATCTTATTAATGTCTTCTACGGCGACTCGAGATATTCGATTTAGCGCTATGTCCTCCCGGACCTTGTCGTCGATGACTAAGAAGTTAGCCGTAGCGGAAGAGTAATTCTTTAAGATTAGCGGTTGTCCGCTACCTATGTAGCTAATGTTAACGCCGAAGTTAATAGTACTAGCTAGTAGTAATGGAAGCGTGCCTAGATAGCCGGTTAATAGTCGAAGCTAAGTAGTAGCTATTAGCGGCGTGGAACCGATAGGAAGGGCTTATTATTAGTACGCCGTGCAGACCTCGAATTAAATAGAAGTATTAGGCCGCTAGCCTACTTCATACTTAGGTTAGAAAGCACTAACGATGTTAAGTGCCTTATCTAAGAAATCTAAGGTGTCTTTAGGCGCTAAGGACTCGTCGCAATCTACCCGGTTGTCCGCAACGTAGTTACTTCTAAGTTATAAGGCCTTCTTACAGTCCTTCATAGTATGCTTATCTTTATAACGGAAGCAGGTATACTTAAAGCTAAACTAGCACGGTTTAGTGCACTTACTAATCTAGTATTTCGCACATAACTCGTCGCTCTTACTAGCCTTCCTTTTCTTATTGTCCTTCTTCGAGTCGGCGGAAGACGGGCGTTTAGATGAGGAAGGCTTCGGATCGCTATCATCGTCTTTAGCGTACTTAGCACGACAATGCCGCTCGTAGGTCGCTAGAGTTAATATCTAGGAAGATAAGTCGTAAGGCTTTCCGGTCTCGTAGACCCGCGATAAGGCATAGACACAAAGGTTGCGAGTAGCAGGGTCCTATTCGTAGTCGCGAATATATTCTAGAAGGGTTACCTACTATTCTACGATAGACTATAGCAACGTAGGGTATTAAGAACCGAAGAACCGACTAACTAACGCGGTATAGTTAGTAATGCCTTCTACCTAGATATCTAGAGTCTCTATGTCTTTAATCTTACTAATCTTTATCTTCGTATTAAGCGAACCGTCGGTTAGGTCCACTATAGTACGTACTCTAAGGTCATGTTGCGGCTACGCGATAGTCCTTATCCGGGAGATATTAAGGGCATTAAAGCGCTTATAGTAGACGTCGTTAATAAGGCCGCGGGGGATTAAAGGAGAAGTGTAGCTAATCTAGACTTAATCTTCCGGTTTTATCTTACCTATAAGATTGTTCTAAGCCGCGAGAGCGAGCGTAGAAGCCGACGTATTAGACTAAGCCGGCGGTACGGTAGAGGGTTAGCCGCTATTATTAAGGCCTCGTATTCGTACCTCGTGAAATTCGCGGTCTTATAATAGCTACGCCGTAGCCCTCTCGCTATCGAGTCTCTTCTACTCGTCGATGCGCTCGATCTCGGCCTATAGGCGAGCATTTCGTAGGCGGAGGTTCTCGCGCTATTCTTTAGTAATAATAGGCTTAGAGTCTTCGTCTCGATCGCCTCGGCCTTAGGGCCTACCCGGTATAGGACTAGCGCCGCCGGACATAGTCTAATTCGTGTTAGAAGAAGTTATGTTACGAGTAGATCTCGGTATTAGATTAGAAAGCTAATTCTGCGGTTGTTACGAGTGTTATTATCGCCTCGAAGAGCCTATAGGGCGACCGGGTCCTCGATAAGGAGGTTAGTTAGCTAATAACTCATTATCCGCACTACCCCTACCGGTCGACATCGCGCAGCGCACCGTAGGTCTATTATAATTACTATACTCGCTAAGCCCTCGGAGAGGTTAATAGTAGGCGTAGATAACGCCTAATTGCAATAATATCGACTATAGTAGTAGTAGTTACGTAAGAGAGAGAGATTGCGACCCGGCGGTCCGCTTTCCCCTTACTCCTGCACAGACTACTCCATCATAGAGGTAGTAGTTATACTATCTAAACCTAGGTAATACTTTTAGGTTACTAGGTCTTCTAGGTATATCTTCCTACTCTTTCTCTTAGAGGAGACCTACTATCTACTTTATTAGGACGTAATCCTACTTCTTCGCCTTTTTCCCGTTATTATTTCTCTAATTTTATATCCCCCTTCCTCTCAAGTTCGGCTATAGTTCCTTAGCTCGACACTAGGTCCCGGCTTTTCTAGCTAGTTCTTTAGGCCGCTTAGTTTCTCTTTATACTTCTTAGTTAGGTTTAGATCGTAAAGGAGCTTCCTAGATATCTTATTAAGCTAGGTATACTAATCTTTTTAGCGTTTTAGTATCTTATACGCTTTAGGTATTACTATGTCGGAGGGGACGCCGATTCTATCTCTCTACCGGTTTCGAACTTTGCGATTAAGAGCGAGTACTAGGTCGGGTTTCCGCACTAGTATTAGCGGGTAGTAAACAACCTTACTACCTCTTCTCGAACTCTATATAACCGTTCTGTCTCGCCTAACCTATACCTCCTATCGTATTAATTCTACGCTCTTATAGTATATCTAGTATCTATACTATTATCTTTACCTTTAGAAACCCTATATATTCGTTACGGTAACGTAGATATCTATACTCTAGTCTACTCTATCGGTCTTATATCGTTTAAGTCCTACGATAACTTATTATCATTATCTACTATTATCTAGTATAACGTCCGCTCTCGTTATATACTTTATAAGCTATACTAGACTATCCGTATTTTTCTTGCTTCGTATACTAGTTCTCCTAATCTAAATAACCCGCCGAAGGCGAGCGGAATAGCTATCTTAATATTAAGCTTATCCTTAGTCTTTACTAGATCTATCACATAATATCGCTTCTACTATCCGAGCTGTAATACTTACATATCTTTATGAGTTATTAGATTAATGTTAATAGCGCCTTATAAATACCGCCTCGAGATAGCGCGTTAGTAAGAATATTAGCTTCGGATCGAAGCTATACTAATTTAATCTATATATTAAGTTCTACTCCTAGTAGTAAGGCTTTATGTAGTAGTTTATTTAAGGGGCTCTATACACGGCCGGCATAAGTATCTCTTCTTTCCCCGGGTTAGTACGTACCTTCCTTTACTTACATATATACTTACTACATTACTACTACTACCGCTATAGAGACGATCATAATATAAATACTATTCGTAAGGAGTTACGAGTAGCGGACGATAGTATTATATTATCGCCTTAGTATTACTTTTAAGCAACAGTAGGACGGCCGAGAGGGCCGGGTAGGGGATTAGTAGGGGGTAGAGCTAGACCTTTAATAAGAACTCGATATTATTTATAAGACGATAAGCTATAAGACTCTTAAACGATATGCGAATTAGACGAATAAGACAACGCTAATATAAATATTAACGATATAATCAATTAGCTAGGCCCCTTAAGGCCTCGCTATAGGCCGCCTCCGCTATACGCGCCGCCTTAGAACTAGTAGTAACCTCTCTAATAGTATAACAGAAGGCCGCTTCTAATAGTACTACTATAGAATATACCTCCGGACGTATAGACGCGATACTACGATAGCTTTAACGCTATCGTTATACCTCCGTAGTAGTAGTAATACTAGTAGGACTACTAGTAATAATAGTAGCCTCCGGCGTCTACACCGTTATAACTACTAGTTCCTCTTACGGCTCTAACGTCGTTACAACTAGAAGGTAAGCTACAAATACTTCTTTATAAAAATATCGTCGGCGATACTAAGTCCTTCATACGTTTGATTATTCCGCCTACCATTAACAATAAGCACATTAACGCTATAAACGACCTATCTTTCTACCCTATAAACCTTATTAAACTAGTACTGGCCGATTCTTTAAGGTTCCTACAGGACCGCTCCTAGTAACGCGGATAAGTAGACAAACTAGTAAAAGGTTAAACTAGAACTAGCTATATACGACTTATTCTTAACGACATTGAGACTATTAATTAAGCATTTTCTAAGTTATTCGTATTACTCTCTATAGTAATGATCTAGTAATAGGAGGTCCGGTTAAGCTATTGCAACGTATACCGGCTTTTATATATCGCATATAGAAACTTTACTAAGTTTACGATTAGGAGCGATATATACGCGAAGTAGTAATAGATATGCTTATAAACGCTATATATAACAACTATCTTACTTCTTATTGTAGGATCGACGAGGATATAAAGTATAAGATAACTCCTAACGTTATGCTATCTCTACTAGCAAAAGGAACGTTAACGCTAACACGATAGCCTTACGAGTTACTAATAACGTTACGAATAATAGTATTAATAATAGCTAGTAATACCTAATAAACGGCCTTCCGAAACCTCTACTATACTAGCGATACTATCGTCTCCTATAGATATACCGCGTAAGCGCCGATACCGGCTACTTCGTAAGTAGACTACTAAGCAACGCGCGGAGTTTATAGCGATATACGCGAAGACCTAGTACCCTAAATAGAACTATAACCTTCCGTACTTATACCCTACGTGTATCCGTAGATACGCCTATAGCGAGTGCTAATAGGACCTAGACGTAGATACTAACATCTATAGAGCCTCGGACCTTATGTACCCTCGTCGGAAGCGGTAGTTGCTCTACGAATATAGCCCGTTTACGTATACTCTACGGATTAACGCTAATAAAACTATCTAATACGATAACGACGAAGTACTAAGGCACGAACATAACGACGGTACTTCTTTACCCGCGAGACCGAATACTATACTCCTTTATAATATCTACTTAGCATCTATACTACTCCCTCCTAACTCGATACCCCTAAAGTAAACGCTTAGCTCTCTATACTCTAATACTATCTAGGTAACCTTAGCACGGTACTATACTACGTAATTACGTCTAGAGCTAACATCGGAGTCGCGATAGATAAAGGTAGCTATACGTTTAACTCGGAAAACGCTAAGGCTCGTAGGGTTACCTACTTAAACTATATATCCGTAATACTCGACCCTTACGAGATTATAAGGTCGCTCTCGGTAGAGCTCGAGGCCGGGCGTATTACTAAACTCCCTAACCTAGAAACCGACTAACTACTCCGGCAAGACTAAAGTTATAAGCCGAGTAAAGTAGTAATATTACCGTAAGGGCTAGTCGCTAAGTACGACGGCGGCTTTCGTCTTATTTACGATTTATCGTTTCCGTAAGGCTACTCTATTAACGATGCTATCCCCTACGAACGAGTAACGCTCGACTACGATACTTTCTCTAACATCGCCGAGGGTATCGTAAAGGCCGGGAAAGGCTAAATAATTATTAAAAGAGACGCGAAGGCCGCTTTGAAATAGTACTAGTTACGTTGGACTAGAGAAAATAGTTAGGTCTATACTAGTAGAACTAAGTCTTATTTAAGAACGTATTAGTATTTAGGCTACGTATAGTACTATATGTATTTAACCTCTTCGTAGAAGCCCTATATTAGATCTTAACGCGTATACTAATATCGCTTAATCTATATAATGTCCGTTTATACTACTACCTAGACGACTTCATTTTTATCGTACTACTATACCTCCTACCGAGGGCGGTTATAGCCGTTACTAATATGTAGATTAACGTTACTACATTCCTTAGTACACTACGTAACGATAAGAAAGATATTTAAGGGATAATCGTAGAAATACTAGGTATATAAGTAGATACCCTATAGATGCTCGTAATACGCTTACCCGGAAAGAGGTTAAAGATTCTAGCGGAACTAAGCGTTACCCTATATAACGGCTACATAATATTAGACGACGCCTTAACGCTATCGGGATACCTCTTATAGGCGACGAGAGTAGTTAAAGTAGGTAAAGCCTTAAACGTTTCGCTATTCTCGTTTGTGGCCGCGTTTAAGAATAGAAACTCTACGCCGAGGCGCATTCATAGAGAGCTAACATCTAACCTAGTATAGTAGCGAAATACTATCCGTCTATCCTCCGGAGTAAGACTCCTCGATAGCTTATAACTACTAGTAATCTAAGTATTTACAAATGCCTCTAATATCGGTACTTTAGGATTTTAGTATTAAGGAGGCGGCGACAACTAGAGATAGAATATCTATAGAATTAACGCTTACTTCGTACTAGACCGTACTAGTAATAACTACATTAATACCGCCGAGGTATAAGCTATACTAGAAGCTATAAAACGTTAGAGCTACTTGTAGAAGAACTACCTCTTACGAGTATATATAGATAGCTCTACCGCGTTTAGCGGGCTAGTGCGTTAAAGACTTAACGTATAAGCGAGTATACCCCTCCGAGAGCTCTTAATAATCGCGGGCGCGAATAATATCTATATTAAAGCGGCCTAGTTATTATCCGAAGATAATACCCTCGCGGACGCGCTATCGCGCTCCTCGCCGATATATAGTAACGAGTTATAGTAGACGATTACGTACCGCGAGAATTCGTAGGCTATTATCTACTACTAGGACTCGTATATATTATATAGAAACGACTAAAGCTATCTACCCGAGCATCGTATAGAAGTGCGATTAGGTAGTACGTAACCCTCTACGCTCGGACCGGCATAGAACTATAGCCCGTATTATACGCTTTATTAACGGCTTTTATCGAATACAAAATACTCGGATAAAGCGTAGTAATAGGAGAAATACTCTATACCTACGTTAACGATATGAAATCTTACTACGTAGATTATTACTTCCCCTTCTAGGTCTTCGACTACCCTTCGGTAAAGAGATATATACAAGGGGCTATTAACATTAACCTAGTAACTCGTAAGGATAGATAACTAGATAGATAGATAGATCTTTCATTTGCCTGTTTTAGTGCCTATTAGCCTATGTAGGTCTAAAGCTACGTGTTCTATGAAAAAGGAAACTAGGCTAGCTAGTAAAACCCTCTCCTTTACTCTCGTTAACTCTTTCCTTCCTTTATCTTTTAGTTTTACTTCCTCTAGGGTATACTAGTATTATAGTATTACCCTCTAACTACCTTGCCTACTACCTTAATGCCCCCTCCTCTTTATTCCCCTTCCTCTCCGCCCTCCTTCTCTCTATCTACTCCTCTATTTCTTAGGCTAGGGCGTACTATTTAAGGTATCCCTCCCTAATAATCTATCTTATAATTCTTCTAATATCTTCTTTATTAGTAATAATCTTATCGTATTCCCTCTCTTTTATCTAGTATCTCTACTCGCTCCTCCCCTTCCTCTATCGTTTATATACTAGTAGTATATGTTTAGGGTTTTAAGATAGGTAGCCGTACGGGTAAGCTTTATTTTCTATTCCTAGGACTCTTCTCTAGTATAGGTAGGCTCTAAGACCTATATATTTAGAGCGTAGTTATATAGCTATACTAGCCTCCGCCCTCTTAAGGTCTTTATGGATCCGGTAGTTATAACTCCTAAAGGTAGTTAAGGCTTTAGGTGTACCGTTTCTTCTTAGTATATCTTCCTATTCTTCTTCCTAGAGTATCCGTACTATCTCTTCCGCTATACTTTAACCTTTCCCTCCTTCCCTTCTTTTTATAGTTATAAATACTTTAAAGAGGGTCTCTATACATCGGGCTAGGTCCTCTTCCTTTTATACCTTCCTTTCGGGTCTATTTATCCTTCTCCTTCTTAGCGGTACTTAGTTCTAAATCTTCTCGAGCGCTTCCTTTATAGTTTTCTAAGCCGGATATAGGGTCGTTTTAATAGCATATTAGTACCTTATGCCCTTAAGGTACTAGTGTATCGGTAGTAATCCCGTCTCTATTTCTACTACCCTCGTAGGCATAGACTTATATACTCCTATAACTCTTCTTAGGCATTAGGCTTAAACTCTATTAATCGGTTCTATAACCCTCTTTAGTATTTTATCTTATACTACCTAGACCTAAGCTCCGTATAGTATAGCCGGTTTTACGATTACTTTGTATATAGTTTTTACTTTATCGAATGTCGCTCCCTATATTAACGCCGTAAGTCTTTCGATAGATTATCTATTAGCGTTAGCTCTTATCTATGCTTTCTTAACCTATAGGCCCTAGCTTAGTATTGGCTAGTCGCCGAGGCATTTTTCAGCTTTCGGCCAGCTAGCAACTTAGACATACGACATAACATCTACTAGACGAGAAAGATTATTTTTCATAACTTAGAATAGATATTTATAACATTATAAATCTACCTACGAAAAGAACGATATAGCCCTTTCTTCTACCGAGCCTACTACGTACCCGCCGGGTATGTAAGACATAAATTTCCTTCGTCTTCTATCTACCGAGTATAGTAGAGTACCTAAACGAATTACTCTACTACTACCTTATTCCGCATAATACTCGCTCTAGTATTTATATAGTTTCGAGGTAATAACTAGAGCCGAAGGTAGGGCTACTTACCAATAAAAACTACGTAGTATAATAGGAAAAGAAATAGGATATAGGAATACTATTCTAGCTACTAGACTTGTCCGTAGGCTAGAATAGTATTCTTAGCGTAGAAATAGGATAGACGGGTCTAGCCGTTAGTTTAGTTAGATCGGGTTTTCGGCATATGTAAAAAGATAACCGGGATAGGGTAGCGAGACCTCCGCTACGGCTATAGCCGAAGATCTCCGGCACACCCCTATACATCTTATCTTTATAGTATTTTAGATTATAACCTAGTCCTACTATTAGGAGGACTCCCCGTATAAGAAGCTATGCCTACCTATATCGGCTAATCGAAGTTAGTAGACCTAGTAGGACGCATTTCTATTTACTAGTAGCATCGATCCTATTTAGGGCGGAGTAACCTTACCTAGATCGATGTAATCCGCGTATAAAGGCCCTTTACCTACTAGGTAACGGCGACTAGTAACGGCGACGATAAGTCCTCTAAGACCCTATGCATTATCCTATTATCGGCGATTTCCTTATAGCGGCGGTCCTATCTAGGGCGGAATAACCCTACCTAGGACGATGCGCTCCATGTTTATATACCCTTTATCTACTAGGTAACGGCGACTAGTAACGACGGCGATAAGTCCTCTAAGACCTTATACATTAGCCTATTATCGGCGATTCCCTAGCATTCCTATGCGAGTCGGCAAAGGTGTCTACTACTATAGAATGTTACCCCCTCCTACGAGTCGGCGAAGATGTTACCCTCTCTAGTAAGGCGGCGAATAGTAACGAATAGCATAGCACTAGTAGGAAGCTATCCTAGGATAGACCGAACGAGACCGTCTAAGGGAATTATCGATACTAAGGGGAAGCTATAGGACGCCCCTAGTGCTAGAATACTAGAAAAACCTCTCCCTCCCCGAGGAAAAAGAAAAAAGGCATAAGCGATCCCTTTTAATTATCGAACACTACTATCCTACACACGACGATAAGAAGACCGTCGTCCCTCTACTTCATTATTTAAGTACGTAGTGCCTCGGAACATTAGTTATTAGGTTTATATATGTTACTAACTATTTCTTTTTAACTAAGTCTATAAGCCGTCCTATCGCGACCTCGAGGGTATCCTAAGTCGTTGACTAAGGTCGGGCGACGAGTACTTAGTTACACTAACATAGTATCTCCGCTAAGATAAGTTACCCCTAGGGGGGCGACTTATTCGACGTATACTAAAACACGGACTACATACCTATAGGTTAGTATGTCCTTTAAGGCTAGTAGCCCCGAAACCTCGCTAGAAAGATTCCCTAAACTACCTAATACGCCGCCCGAGATGCCTAAGTCGATAGGAGTAGCTAGTTAGTCGACTAGAGTACCTAGCTATATACTAAGTAGCTCGAGCGCGTCGAATAATGTAAATAATCCCCTAATAAATAAGGGTATAGTTTAGCTAACTAAGAAGGAGTTCTACTCCTTAGTTAGTTAGTTATAACCTAAACTACCGGCTCTAGGAAGCTCTAAGAATCTACTATTCGACGGTAATAACGCTACCGAGTTTGTCGAACGCTTTAAGGGGTACATAATTAAGTATAACCTTATACCTAGCGATACTCTATACTATCGCTTCCGGAATAACTATAATATATTAGTTCGAGGGAATGTTAAGACCCTTCCTAGGTTTAAGAACCTAGCTAACTAGGACCTACTAAAGGAGTCGGTGCTATAGGAGTATAGGTAGTACGATACCTACTAGGAAGTTAGTAGTATTACCTAGATAAAGAACTTAACATCTTAGCGAAGAGATAAGAAGGATAACGTTAAGGACTACTATCGATAATACCGGAATACCTTAAGTAAGATACCTATTAAGGATTTATCGGTGGTCGAGCGGACTTAGTACTTCCTAGCCGGCCTACCTAGGTCGGTGTCTAGGAGACCCTACCCAGGGTAGCTTAGGGTTAGGGTTAGGGTTAGGGTTAGGGTTAGGAACCCCTTCACTCAAAACTGCGTTGCAAAAGTAGGACTCGAAACTGCACTCAAAGAGGAGTAGGAGAACACGATTACAAGAGTCCGAATAAAGGGTGGAATCGACAACGGGGTAGTCCGAAGAGGAACAAAGTAGTCCGACTACTCTAAAAGATAGAGCAGTTTCGCCTGTGTGTGCTCTTTAGGGACTACTTCTAGGCGACTCTATATGTCCTATAGACTCGTCGGTAATCGATCGAAAGGTTGAGGGGCTATACGAGCCTACAACTGCCGAATATTGGTAATAGTAAGCTTATAAGGATTAAACAAGCCCGCCCCCGGCGATACGATGAGCCTAGCTAACTCGTATTCATTTCTAGGGGTAGCATGTCCCTATATTAATGCCTAACACCAACACGGTGCCCTAGGAAATTAATACGGGACCCTCGTAAACTCGAATAGGGGCTATAAATCGCCGAAACGGCAGGGCAATCTATAAAGTACGAGAACCTTTCGGCGGTTAGGCATCAACCTATTCCTAGGCATTTACCTGTTCCGTCCGTTTTCCTATTTAGGGAAAAGGATACCGTAGAGATGGCAGGAACGACGGGAGATAAGTAGAGGCTTAGTCCTCTACTTTTTTCCTTCTTGCTCTTTCCATATCGACCGTCTAGCCTTTCCATTCCTCTCGGGTGCCTTAGGCACTTATGCTACTTCGTAGAGGGATGACTAGGTTATTCGACTAGCCCCGGAAGGGGTGGAGCAGAGGGAGAGGGGGGCCTTTAAGGGGTTTCAAGGCATTTAGGCAAGTCTAGCATCCGATCTAACCGTTTCCGATCATTCCGAGCTACTAATTCGATGTAGGTGTACTACTATTTCGACATCTTAAACCTATAGGAGAGGTAAGAGCATTTTTCGAGGCAGGTAAGTCATTTTTCGAAAACTGGTAGCGGGGGTGCCCCGACAGGGGACCCATGTCGGTGGCGGGGGTGCCCCGATAGGGGTCGGACCAAACTCCGGTGAGCCTATGTACCATCTTTTGCGATTCCTAAAGACAATGGCTAACGTTAATGAGTTGCTCGCGCGGGATAGCCCGTCGGGAACTCCCGCTAGTGGCGGGGGTACCCCGATAGGGGTGGGTCATTAAAGCGGCCGACTTCCGGCGGGTTTCCCGCCACAAGGTAGGCTCCGCCGATAGTTTCCGAATAACTTGGTAAGAGATGCGAAGTATCTCCGTCGTGTTATTAGTAATTACTAACGAAGTCGATAGGTTTCCATCTATACCCGGGGGGGTACATAATCGTTCTTTGAACGAAGGGTTAGGGGGTTAGGTTAGGGGTAGGGGTTAGGGTTTTGAACCTAAACACACTAAGACCTAGCTATCCACAACCGTATAAACGATGGACCTATGTCTATCTTAATAAGCCGAATCGAAGACAGAGATGCCCTACCTTTTAGTGCCTACTATGTTAAGTTCTAATGTATTTCGAGTAAGCCCCTTACTATACCCGAAGGTAGCTCGGGGGCCATCATCTACTTTATAAAGGACCCATCTATAATGGGTGGACCTCTCGACCGGTCGTCGCCTTTCGGTACACTCGTAGACGTCGAGGGAGGGTACTATCCTAAGACCACTACTGTCCTATTACCCCCTCGATTAAACCCTTAGGGTTCGAGGGAGGATTCGTGCTCTAAGATTGTTAAGTTAGCAGAGTTGAAGAGGTCGTAGAAATTACGAGTCCTCTTTAAGCTTAAGAGGAATCCCTTGCTAAACGGTTGAAGAATCGGTAGTTTACACCGAACTAAGTTATTTAGAAGTTCCTCGCTAAGCTAAGACATAGGTATGTATTCCTATACTAGATTATAATAGGACGGTAATAGAGTCTTATCCTGTTTTACTTCCTGTACCTTATTCTTTAAAGAAAGAGGTAGCGAAAACTAGCTTAATAGCGTTTGCTTAGGGTATCTACGCCTAATTAAATTCGCAAAGAAGAATCGTTCACAATCGTAGAAGTCTTAATCGCGTGAACAAATCATCCGGAGGCGGGTCCTCTCAGCCTTAACAAAAGCCTTTTTCGCGCTTAATAGATGAGCCGAGGACTATGGGATATACATATACTTATTTAACTATTTACGGTAAATAGTAGTTACGAGGGAGTTCCGTTCTTTAAACACTAACATATCTAGGAAGTACACATGTGTTAAAGAGGATTCCTAAGTAATCTTCAACCCTTTTATTTCAAAGGTATTAAAGAATTACCGCAATTCTACTTCAGAACCCTTAAATTTAAGGAAAATATTATCTATATACCTCCGATAGAAGGTTACTTAATAATATTTCTAAAGGAGTACTTTCTCGAAGAAGGCATAGTATAGGTTAGCGACGATTAGGGCACAAGACGTCCCCATGGCTAAGCCCGATATCTACTAGAAAGTATGTCCTTCGTAACTAAAGTAATTATTAGAGAGGACGAACCGTAACAAATCCGTTAGACTCTCTAAGTCGCAGCCTTCTAGATCGATACTATGTCGCTTTAAGAGAGCCTTGATAATAGTATACGCATCTTTAGAGGCGATATTAGTATACATAGCTATTACATCTCCCGTAATAAAGTACACGCCTTCTAGACTGCCCGATCCTTCCTGTCTTAAAGCCTCTACAAAGGACTTAGTTGAATCTAATATCTAAGGATAAAAAATAAGAAGTTTCTATAAAAAATAGTCTACTACTTCACTCGTACGGCTTATAACCCAACTATGTGATGGAATAATAGGCCTAGAATTTACAGGTACTTTGTGAACCTTAGGGATCACATAGAACTTGGGTAGTTCATACTTAGTTGTTTTGAGAAAAATCTCGATTATTTGAGGCCATTTGTACTTGAAAAGTAGTGTTCTAAATTCTTCGAGGATAGGCTCTATGTCCCAGTCTTTAATCTACTTATAAGCTTCGAGGTTTTCGAGGTGCTTACGGGATTGTTCTATATACCAGCTTTTAGCTAGGACCGCTAGTCCTAAGTTCTTGTCCGTCACTTTTACTAGGTACTCATTCCCACGGAGAAAGTCGACGATACGCGAGGTATTTATTCTAAACTTCTTAGCCGGTTGGACTATACTATTATAACGGTTTTTAAGCTATTGTTTCGTTTGTCCTAGGGCGAAGTTTAGTTGGATGTTGTCCGGTAGACTCTAGTCTAATTTAATATAGAACGTGGGATTATATTCCCTATCCTCTTTTCCCTTAAAGTAGTAGGCTAGCCTAATACTTCTTAAAGCTTTCTTAAAGGCTTCGAGGGGCAGTTGTCTATCTAGTTTAGTATAGAAGATGAATTTTCCGTTCAAGGCTAGACGCTATTCTATATCTCTAGGAATTAATATAGAAGGTCCTTTGAACACTTCATAAGCAGACAAAAGAATACTATCGAGAAAAATGTAAGATAAGTTTAACAGTAAATATTTAATTTACTTATCTAAACTAGTAGTAAAGAACTGCTTAGGTACAGAATTAATGTTAATAGGCCCCTTTCTCTGCCTAACCGACCTAGAGTAGATCTAGTCTACTTCTTCTTCTTCTAAACCTTTCCTATCCCTTTTCCTTTCTTTCCTCCTTTCTCGACTTTCGTCTTCTTGGTAGGCTTCTTAGAAGTAGGTTTAGATTTTGTTAGTTGTTTTTTGCCTATTCGGTGTTAGTTTCTTAATGTCGTTAGCGGACTAATTAAAAGACTTACCGGAGGTCTTAGTAGGCTTTTTAGCCTTAGCCTTAGCTAAGGCGTTAGCTACTACTTCTTTAACTACTTATTAAAGGTTCGTCTCTCCGATGTCTTATATTTTCGTATCGACGTCTTACTTAATAGCAATCTTTTTCTCCCGAGCAGCTTGTTCTCGAGAGTGTTTAGCGAAGCCGAGAGCCATAGCCTTCCTATAAAGGTCGGCTCCGTGGTCCCTCGCTTTTCTAAGCTCTAGTTAGAAAACAGGGCTTAGTTTAGAGTCGCTAGATTCGGTCGGAATCTCGTAGGCGAACTTTAAACGCGAGTAGACCTCTTCTACTAAGGCTTTCGCCCTAGCGGAAATAATCTCGTCACTTATAAGGCGTAAGAGTTCCTTAGACTCTTTTCGTTTCCATTCTATAAAGTGGTTTAGAAACTCCTTATAAGTGTCTTAGAGCTTGTTCCTCGCGGCCTATAAGTAGGCATCGTAAGTCGAAGTCCCGGAGAATTCTTTAGCGACCTATAAAATAGGAAGCTTAAGTGCACCGTAGATGTTCGCGGGATAAGTACCTTTAAACATGTACGTCTCTAATGCCGATATACTAAGTTAAGAGTTCTATGCCTTAATAGACAGTTCGAACAACTCTTTTAGCAACGGCGTGAAAGCTAATTAAAAGCTCTTCGGAGTAATCCTTATTAAGTCTTCAACCGAATTAGCGAGGGAGATTACTTCATCGAGACCGTTAGGAGAACTCTTTAGCTTAGAGCCGAGGAGGGGAAGGGAGATGATAGATCGCGGTGGCATTGTGGTATAGTAGTGTTGTCGTTCGTAGGTTAGGGTTAGGAACCCCTTCACTTAAAACTACGTTACAAAAGTAGGACTCGAAACTACACTTAAAGAGGAGTAGGAGAACACGATTATAAGAGTCCGAATAAAGGGTAGAATCGATAACGGGGTAGTCCGAAGAGGAACAAAGTAGTCCGACTACTCTAAAAGATAGAGTAGTTTCGCCTGTATGTGCTCTTTAGGGACTGCTTCTAGGCGACTCTATATGTCCTATAGACTCGTCGGTAATCGATCGAAAGGTTAAGGGGCTATACGAGCCTATAACTGCCGAATATTGGCAATAGTAAGCTTGTAAGGATTAAACAAGCCCGCCCCCGGCGATACGATGAGCCTAGCTAACTCGTATTCATTTCTAGGGGTAGCATGTCCCTATATTAATGCCTAACACTAACACGGTGCCCTAGGAAATTAATACGGGACCCTCGTAAACTCGAATAGGGGCCATAAATCGCCGAAACGGTAGGGCAATCCATAAAGTACGAGAACCTTTCGGCGGTTAGGCATCAACCCATTCCTAGGCATTTACCTGTTCCGTCCGTTTTCCTATTTAGGGAAAAGGACACCGTAGAGATAGTAGGAACGACGGGAGATAAGTAGAGGCTTAGTCCTCTGCTTTTTTCCTTCTTACTCTTTCCACATCGACCGTCCAGCCTTTCCATTCCTCTCGGGTGCCTTAGGCACTTATGCTACTTCGTAGAGGGATGACTAGGTCATTCGACTAGCCCCGGAAGGGGTGGAGCAGAGGGAGAGGGGGGCCTTTAAGGGGTTTTAAGGCATTTAGGTAAGTCTAGCATCCGATCTAACCGTTTCCGATCATTCCGAGCTACTAATTCGATGTAGGTGTACTACCATTTCGACATCTTAAACCTATGGGAGAGGTAAGAGCATTTTTCGAGGCAGGTGAGTCATTTTTCGAAAACTGGTGGCGGGGGTGCCCCGACAGGGGACCCATGTCGGTGGCGGGGGTGCCCCGACAGGGGTCGGACTAAACTCCGGTAAGCCCATGTACCATCTTTTGCGATTCCTAAAGACAATGGCTGACGTTAATGAGTTGCTCGCGCGGGATAGCCCGTCGGGAACTCCCGCTAGTAGCGGGGGTACCCCGATAGGGGTGGGTTATCAAAGCGGCCGACTTCCGGCGGGTTTCCCGCTACAAGGCAGGCTCCGCCGATAGTTTCCGAATGACTTGGTAAGAGATGCGAAGTATCTCCGTCGTGTCATTAGTGATTACTAACGAAGTCGATAGGTTTCCATCTGTACCCGGGGGGGTACACAATCGTTCTTTGAACGAAGGGTTAGGGGGTTGGGTTAGGGGTAGGGGTTAGGGTTAGGGGTAGGGGTAGGGGTTAGGGG
>LFZN01000234.1:1449-87479 GCA_001578235.1 Pseudocercospora eumusae | reverse complement strand
ATATATTTCTAGAGCTCGTCCCGAATTACGATTAATTTAGTTTAAGCGTACTAGTTATTATATTTCGACTAGTCGGTACACCTAATTTCGTAGGCTAAAGACGATGTCGGCTAGGTTCCTCGCGCGGAGTACCCGTATACGTCGTTAAAGTCTATTTTAAGGTCGGATTTCTCGTTATTATTACGGTAGCGGTCGATAGCTACTATACCGGGCTTATAACTATTACGTAGGTGTACGGATAGTAAGACTTATTTTAGAAGGCGATTTTCTTAGTAGAAACAAGTCTAATTTTTCTACGTACTCGACCCTAACGTATATATACTAGTCGATAATAACAAATACCTAAAACATCCTCGGCCTAAAATGACTCGTAGAGGACGTTACTAACTTATGTAGCATATTGTGGCTACATTAGTGCATCCAGCAACACAGTTCTTCATGAAATCCGGCAAAGGCAAACCGGCTGAGATAATGTTCGCCGGCGAGCATGCTTCCCTTAATGCCATGCACGACGTTGTGCCAACATTATGTCCCAAATCTTACGGTCATGGCAAGTTTGCACATATGCCGGACAGCTCGTTCCTGCTCACCGACTTCTTGGAACTCTCACCTCGCTCTGCTAGAAAGTCGTCATCTGGCATGTCTTTGGCGCAAAAGCTGGCCAAGCTTCATACTACGCCGGCTCCAGTGCCGCACGGCTACGACAAACCCCAATTTGGATTTCCCGCGACAACGTGTTGTGGGGACACTCCGCAAGACAACACCTACGAATCCTCCTGGGCCGACTTCTATGCCAACAGGCGTCTACGTTTCATCATGAAGCAGTCCCGAAAGTCGAATGGCGCCGACAAGGAGCTTGAGCAATTGATCGAGAACACCTGTACCAACGTCATCCCAAGACTCATCGGTGACAACCACTTGAATCGAGGCAAGCTCATAACACCCGTCGTTGTACATGGCGATTTGTGGTCAGGAAACGCCTCCGTAGGAAAACTTCCGGGCATGTCAGAGCCTGAAGAACTGGTCTACGATTCAAGCGCCGTGTACGGGCATTCGGAATTTGAGCTTGGTAAGAAAGCATCAATGTAGTGGCACTGGGTTTGAGAGACATTCGCTGACAATCGTATTCTCGCTTCCAGGCATCATGAAGATGTTTGGCGGCTTCGGTGGATCCTTCTTGAAAGAGTATCATGAGCTGGTGCCAAAGACAGAGCCCGTGGAAGAGTACGAGGACCGCGTGAAGCTGTACGAGCTCTACCATCACCTCAATCATCATGCTTTATTTGGAGGTGGCTACAAAAGCGGCGCCGTGAGCATCATGAGAAGCTTGATTAGGAAGTATGGAGACAAGACCGAGCTTTAGCATATCGGCCGATGGTCTTCAATGCCCTGATCACGCCTCGAAGAAGAATAAGCATCGAAGGAGCTGAGGTGATGGCCTCCGCCATAGCCTTGGAACAGGAGTCTCTGGTCCCGAGCAATCAATTCGGAAAACAGCCGTAATCTTTCGACCAGACCTGCGCCTGAACAACCACGACTGTCATGGCGTGCTAGTTACGATCAGATCTGCTTTGATCGCTCACAAGCACATTATATGAAGAATCCTCTTCTCAATCTTTGGCGATGCAACCAAACAACGTACGACGTGGGACAGGAACGGGTCAATGCATTATCTGGCGTCGGCTCCGCTTCCGTCGCGATCTGTATCACAGCGCATGCGAGCAATATCCCAAACGATGCTCAGAGTAGCGAGCACCATCGCTGCTGATATCATATCGAAAGCAGAAAGTCAGGCCCGTCACATGTCAGCAAAAGGATTGCTTAGTGGACTCGCGTGCTCGCATGGCTTAGCTCAAATACTGTCGCAAGAATGAATGCTGCATTCATTCGCGTCGCTTAGTACTGTACGAGTACATTTGTCGTCCCTCTAAGCACTAGGATGCGCGTTCTCGGACGTAGCGGGCCCTACATGTAAGCCTTAAAAGCCACTAGAGGGGAGCTGATACCAAATTCCACGGCTGCTCTAGTTACTCCGCTTTGTTGAACCTCGACTACATATAGTTCCATGTCTTGGCTAGCTGACTCTTGCTCGCCTTCACGCAGGATTCAAGACGACGAGGTACGTTGGAACCAATCATGCTATCATGCATGAGCTGAAAGCCCACGCCGAACGCCGCTGGACTCTCGGCTCGCGGTCACCCTGTTACATGTGCGACCGAAGGATCGCCATGTGCAACATTTCTGAGAGTGCTGACTTTTCAACAGCCTCCGAAATATAAGGACGGCGCGAGTCATTATTCAACCCTTCCGATATCACTTCCTAATTTGGTTGCGTTCGAAAGTATGAGGGTCATCATTGTCGGTGGCGGAATCGCTGGACTCACGTTCGCGAATGCTCTCGAGAAAGCCGACATCGATTTTGTCCTTCTCGAAGCCAGGCCACTTCTTGATCCTCAGGTTGGTGCATCGATCGGACTTGGACCAAATGCGCTGAGAATCTTCGACCAATTTGGAGCCGCCCAAGAGATCATCGATCAAACTACGCCACTGCTTTGGAACGAAGGACACGATCGAAATGGTAAAAGAATTGCCCCACCGGCAGCAGTGTTCCATCTCCTTAAGCCACGACTTGGCTACGGCTTCAGCTTCCTCGACCGACAGTTGGTGCTCCGAGCCGCGGCCAACACCATCAAGCAGCAAGAAAAGCTTCTGCTGAACAAGCGCCTGGCCTCCATCGACCACTCCTACGCCGGCGTCAAGGTACATTGTGAGGATGGGACTTCATACTCGGGCGATATTGTAGTCGGATGTGATGGAGTCAACAGCAAAGTCCGCTCCGAGATGTGGCGAATTGCTGCTCACGAGGACCCCACGTACTTTACCCACGAAGAGAAAACAAAGCTTAGAGCAGAATTCACCTGCTTATTCGGCATCAGTCACCATGTATCCGGCTTTGACCAAGAAGGCAAGGCATGGCAGGTATACGACAAAGGCAATTCCTTTCTGTTGATCACTGGGAAAGACTGTCGACTCTACTGGTTCTACTTTCAGAAGATGGACAAAGTATACAAAGTCAGTGATGCAGACTTTCCGAAATTCACCAAGAAAGATGCCGAAGACGTTGCGGAGCGGACGAAACATCGAAAATGCAATGAAACTGCGACTTTTGGCGATATCTGGGAGAAGAGGATCAGCTACACGCTCGTTCCCATGGAGGAAGCTCTGTTTGAGAAGTGGTCATGGGGACGCATCGCCACCATCGGCGACAATGCTCACAAGATGACTGCTAACCATGGACAAGCGGGAAACAATGCAGTTGAGTCTGCCGCTGCTCTCGCTAATCAGCTGAAAAGATTGCATGACGCCGGGAACAACGATTTCGATCTCGCATCAATCACTCACGCCTTCCAAGTCTGGCGAGACAAACGACGCGTTCGAGTCGAAGGAACATGCCGAGAAGCTGCATTGGTGTGTAGAATGCAATCGCTCGACAACTTCAAAGCCTACATCTTCGAATTCTGGATCGTCCCTCTCCTCTCCGACACCGTCATCAACATGCAAACCGACAACATCCGCGGCGCCGAACTTCTCGAATGGCTCCCAGTACCCGAACGCTCTCTCAACGGCACCATGCCTTTCAACCAATACCAAGGCGTCGGCAACAAAGAAAGCCTCCTCTCCCGCGCCCTACTCGCAAGTCCCCTCCTCCTGATCTCCGCCTTCATCGCCTCCCACACCCGCGCCCAACCTCTCGACCACCACATCTCACACCTCCTCCACCCCACCACCGCAGCCTGGTCCTCCTCCTACCTCTTCCTCACCCACGAAGCAACCCTCTCCACAATCTTCCTCATCGAATCCCACCGTCGCGCCAACCGCCTCTCTCCCCCCCGTCTCTACCCCCTCTTCACCCTCCTCGCCTCACTCTTCGGCCCCGGCCCCATCGCCCCCCTATGGTTCTTCTCCCACTACATCTTCTCCCCAATCGACTCCTTCGCCGCCGCAGACATGCGTTTAACGAATCTGGCTTATACCCGTACAATCCTCCCCCTCCTCCTAACTTTTCTAACCATCCCCCTCATCCTCAGAATTTTGGAAATCGATCTCCCACTCTCTCCTTCATCTTGGCTGATCTGGATCTGGACCCTCATCCCCACCCTCCTCCTCAAATCCGGAATTTTAAAAAATACATCTTCCCACGACGCTCTCCACAACCCAAAATCTGATCTCCCTACCCTGAAAATCACATTATATACCATGGCAATCTTCTCCACGCTCGCATCTCAAATTTTTCTCCTTGTCCCAGAAAACGAATCAGAAGATAGGAATCTCTCCTACAACCGTCTCGGAACTTCTTCCATGTCTTCACTTTTCTGGCTAGGGATTTTATTTCTGGATCTTTATCGCGCGGGCATGGTGGGAATGGAGATTCAAACGAAAATAATTTTTTGGCTGTTGGGATTAGGGTTAGGATTAGGATATGTTCCAGTTCCGGCGATTGTGGCGTTGGGGTTCGCGTGGCGGGAAGATGTTCTTGCGAGTAAGAGGGCGAGGTTTTCGATTACGAAAGAGAAGTTTTGGGGGAAGTCGGTGCTGGAGGTTGAGCCGGGGGCTATTGCTCAGCCGAAGTCAGGGTCGGGCTTGTCGGGAAATGTAAATGTGAGGAGGAAGAATTTATGAGGATGGAAGAACGAAAATTTTCTAGGGTAGTTTGCTACATGAAGCTGTGATGATGATGCATGATAGAATGCTTCCTATGCATCTACTTACTATACAAAAATTTCTGCTTCTTCTCCGTGTTTCTTGACTGGCGATATCTTGATTCTTATTCTTACAAAGCAAAAGCAGCAGCAAGAGCCAAAGCAGCCACAGTCATGAACATGACGGGCTGAGCACTACTTGCAGCACCCTCGCCCTCCTGCCCACCCGAGCTCGAGTTCGAGAAATCCGCATCTTGAGCCTCAGTGCTAGATACACCATTACTAAGATCCGGATCCGTCTCAGAAGGAGTACCATGCCATTGAGAACCATCGCCCTCAAGACCCGGACCCTTCCCAGCTCCATCCTCAAAGAACTTCTTGGCGCCCGCAGGGATTTCTGGCAGCAAAGTCGTCGAGACCTGCCACTCGTCCGTCTCAGGAGGACATTCGGGGACGGTGCGGGTCTTGCGAGCTCCGCCGTCGCCTTCCGGGACGGAGGTTTTCTGGTAGGCGGCTTTGAGACGGTCGAAATCTTTGTTCGGGACGATCTTGCCGTTTTGGAGGTCTACGAGTCCGTAGCCGTTGGCTTCTAGCGTGTACTCGTATGCGAGACCTCCGGAGTAGGCGACGGTCATGTTCGAGGAGTATAGGGCTGCGACTTCGTTCCAATCGCGGCGGTTGGTGATGCAGCCGAATTCGGAGAGGAAGAGGGGGAGGGAATAGTTTTTGTAGGTCTCGACTTTTTTGTCCCAGCCGGATTGCGTGAAGGAGGATGGGTCGCACCAGGAGTAGTCGTTGAAGGCGAAGAAGTCGGAACGAGCGATTTCGTCTTCTCCGCACGCGAAATAGAGGGCTTGCGATTCGATGTTTTCGGCAATGTCGGCGGAGGAGTAGCCGACTGGGATTTCGCGGGAGGCTTGGGCGCGGATGTAGTTCTTGATGTCGCGCGTGACGGCCTTGACCCAGGGTGCGGCGTTGGTGTTGTTGTTGGCGTTGATGACTTCGTTGGCGGAGAAGAAGAGGAGGAGATTGTCTGAATGAGGTCAGTGAGGGGGAGGATGGTGGGAGAAAGTGATAGACTTACTGTAGCCGGCAAAGGCATCAACTGTAGCAAACACAGACTGAAGGTAGACATCATTGTATGACATGTGCAGGGAGCTGGCAGACTCGCGGTTAAGCGAGTACTCTGGAGTGTTGACGTCAAGAGCAAGGTAGATGCCGGCATCGTCGAGCAGTTTCATAGCCTCGTCGTGGTTCTGGCTGTTGTCGATGGTGTAGATTCGGATGGTGTTGATTCCCAACTCCTTGAATCGCTCGACATCGTTTCGGAAGGTATCCATATCCTTCATTGGGTCTGCAGCGTCTGCAGCACCACCTGGCTGGTATGCCACTCCGCGAACGTAAAATCGCTCGCCATTCGACTTCCAGAAAGCATTGCCTTCACTCCTGATGGTAGGAAGGCTACCGGATTGACGAGGAATGATTCTGCCGCCGACTGTTGATGCCAGCGACGCGACTGCCAGAGCCGCGGTGGCGAATGTGGCCTTCATGGTTTCGTAGATATTGCAGCGAGTGACTGTCGGTCAGGTATTAAGGAAACAAGGAATGTTAGAGCAAACAGGGCAAACAGGGCAAACAGGGCAAAGAAGAGGCAAAGATAGGGTCAGGAAAGCAAGTCAGCGCGTGTGTCCATTCTTCTTTATTTGGGTGAGCATGGTCGCCAAGTACCAAGAGATCCAAGAGGCATGGCAGGGAGGATTGAGGATGGAATCGCTGGGCGCATTCGTCAACATATCACAAACAAGCTTTGCAGTGCATCAGAGACGCGACGACTCGAGAAATCGTCTTTCCGTTGGCTTGGCGAGAAGGTGTGTCGTGTTTGATATGTCCGTTTGTGCATGTCGTGCGCGGTACAGCGTTGTGTTGATGTTGTGTTGATGTGTTCGTGTAGGACGTCGGGTTGTGGAAATTTGGATAAGGAAGACAGAACTTCTCTGGTCACGCCTGCGTACTTCTGAGCACCAGTAGAACTATAGATGACTAACCCACCGATAAGGGTCCACGTCGGCGCAAATTTGAGGTCTTGGCGCCACGGCTTTTCAACCATTGATGATGCTTCTTCAACCGACTACAACATCACCATCGACCTCCTCATCATGTCAATAGCCGTGTATATCGAGTATTATCGACACGGGCGCAATCGCCTCATTGTTCAAGTGGCGACAGATGCCTGCCCCTCCTCCCGAACTGACTGCACATTCACCCAGCCTGGAAAAAGCTGCAGCCAGACCTGTACCTGTCTTCCATGCCGCCGTAGAGCTGCTTACTGATTGAGCACATCCTCAATTCTGATTATGCTCCAGGTACCATGCACCAACGAGAATGAGCAGGTCTGCATGAAGTGCGACTCTGGATTACGGCAGTTACGCCGACGTCATCTTGGTAGGGATAGGAAAGCAAAATCACCCACCGGAGTCGCATCCTGTATATACTTGACATCCTGGCGTTAATGCTGTTGACGTATTGACATCGAAAATTGCACATTGCACCAAGCAGAAGACCGCTCAAACACGCCAACACTAGGCAGTTTCGCCTGAAACAGCGAGTCCATACTCTCCATCCAAGTATACCTTTATCGATCACCAGTATCACTCCAGTCAAGAGCTGTCTCAGCAGGACACACGAAGAGGGGTGTGCTCAACATTACATGATCAACCGTGTCAAGGACCTCTTCTCCACACCGCGAGCTATGGCGACTATTCACTTGCCGCAAGGTGCTTATCGAGGCATTGAAAGGGACGGAATATTAACCTATCACAATATTCCTTATGCTGCTCCTTTCAAACGTTTCCAAGCTCCGGAGCCTCCTGAACCTAGTGAGGAGATCCACGATGCGACCCATTTTGGAGCGCTTTGTCCTCAGAAGCCATCGAGACTGACCATTGTTACTGGACCCATGCCCTCGGACTGTGGACCTCAGGACGAGTATCACTGCAATGTTCTCTCAATATATGCGCCCATCGCGTCCAGCCACGATCTATTGCCGATAATCTGCTTCGCGCATGGAGGCAAATTCATGGGCGGAGGCAGCCAAGTATCATGGTATGATGGCAGTCGGCTTGCCAGAGACGCGCATGCCATTGTCATTTGTATCAACTATCGACTAGGAGCATTCGGAAACCTACAGACAGAACGCCGTCAACTACCTTGTGCCACGCGAGACGTCGTCAGAGCACTCGAGTGGGTTCGAGACAATGCCTAAGCATTTGGAGGCGACCCAGAAAACATCACTGGATTCGGGCAAAGTGCTGGAGCGTTTCACATGAGTACAATGCTTCAAATTCGTCCTGATCTCCTTCGACGAGCCATCATTCAAAGTCGACCCGGTGGCATCAGTCAAACAGTAGCCAAGCAAGTGGAAGTGCGTGAAATGATCAACGAAGCTCTACCACACGGCGTAACGCTCGACAGCGCAACGACTGCACAACTCCTGGAAGCGCAAACAAGAACCATGATGGCAAGCCCCGGCATGCTTCCCCCATTCCTGCCCACCGTCTCCGAGCACCACCACAAGCCCAGCAAGCGGAAATTCCAAGTCCTCCTCGGCTGGAACAAGGACGACTACTCCTGCTTCGCAAAACTTTCCAACATGGATCTCAAATCCGGCGCTATACTCCTAAGTCACACCCTCGTCAAACATCCTTCCACCGAGCTCGCGGATCTCTTCCGCAAGGACGGTCACGATTTTACACTCTTTGAACTCTCGTGGCGTGGCGAAGGCTGTGAACTCGGCGCCGTGCATTGCATTGATTTACCCATGGTTTTTGGCACGGAAGAGGCGTGGAAGGCGGCGCCGATGCTGGGATCGACGCCCTGGGAGGAATGGGATCGAAGAGGGAAAATTTTGAGGCTGGCTTGGGGCGCTTTTGCGAGAGATGGGACGAAGCCGAGGAGTGTGGAGGGTTTGACTGTGTTTTGATGTTTTTTTTTTGCTCGAGATTTCTTGGCGTTGTGGGAGGTTTTTTTTTTTGATCGTATGTATATTCGTCATGCAAGCCTCGTTCTACCTTTTTCTGGTCATGTAGTCGCCCATGGTCTCGGTGAACACGAGGAGAGCTTTTTTCCTTGTCACATGCATCCATCAAATTCTTGGAGTTCGAAGGTCTTTTGGTGTGCTTGTCTGCTCTTTCGGCGACTTTTATAGCTGCAGCCTTGTTAGCCTGTGCATCCGTCGTGATTTGACGTCGGATGGAATTACGTCTTAAAGATATGCAGAGCTGGCTCGTCGGAATCAAGCTAGTCATGAGGTAGCGTGGCGTGTAATCTTTATTCTTGTGCGTAGCATCGATGTGTTCTGCCATCAGTTCCTTGGGCTGCTAGATGGCCAATGTCTCTTCCACTTGATTCTGTTTCTGCATACTCGCTACGATATTTCCGGATAGTGTGGTCTATGCATCCTTCGTGATTTGTGTTTAATAGTTGAACATCTGTATTAGATCTTCGCGAAGAAGTAACGTCGTAAGAATTCCGGGCAGATGGAGAGGTGAGTCGCCAAAAATGGCCACAAGTTTGCTGCAGCAAAGCTGATTTGGAGGCAAAGCACCTATAGGTATGTTGAGGCGAGAGGCGTCGGAAATAATGGGGTGGTAGAACGCAAGACAGAAGCTCTTTCAGTGCGGCGACGAGCTTGGGCTGCCTTTCGCACTTCAACAACCCTTCATGGATGAGCACATCAACCCATATAGTGCTTGCATGGCTTCTAGTAACGCCATTGAGGCCCTGGAATCAGCATGGCCGACAGGAGGCAACGAACCGTAGTCCTGGCATGACGTGCCCCAATGTCTAGCGGCGAGACTGCCCTCGAGGTGTCGTCTCTGTATGCGTATGCCGAATTGATCAGATCACAGTGGCAGCGATAGAGAACATTTCCAAGATCGATGTAGAAGTTGAAGCAGGAGAGGAGTTCTATTCTGAAACATCAAGGGCGCCTGAGGTGATGCCAAGGATTGCGCCTTAGCGCCATTCTCGATTCTAGGGACAGTAGTAACTCGACCTTCCTTCTTCCTCCACCGTAACAACAACACAAAAGCACCGCACCACCTATCATATCATAGTTCTATCTTGCATAGACGTGTCTATCGATCTCAATCTACAATAGGCCACTTCGCACTGCTGGCATTGGCTGGTTGGTCCGGTGCGCGAGTACGAATTTCTGGATGAGCTCTCCTAGTCGGAATTCCCATCCCATGCATGTTCACGCTGTACAGGCCTTTACCTTGCAAGACTCCTGTCAAGCCAATCCCACGGAACACCAACAGCATCAGCAGAGTTAGCACTCCAGGTCTCCTTGATATGGTAGTTGCAGATTATTCCTGTCGACGGCTGAGTGGGAAAAAGCCAGCGCTGCTCCTCGACTGCCGGTGGCACTAGAACTATCTACATCTTATCTAGGACGTCGTCGCGTGCCTACTTGGACCCTTGATCGTTCCTGACCCTGATCACCACAAGCACTCCGGTTCCTTTCCAGCCTCTCGACATCGTAATAAATTCGTAATTGATATCCTAATGAAAGCGAGAAGTATCCACAAATTTGCCAACCTCTCGGGCCTCAAGCTTTCTGGTGTCGTTCGAACGAGCCAATTGGGAATTCTGCCAGTTTTAAGACTGAGTTGGGAACCCCAGTTCAAGGTTACTTACTCGAAGTCTTCCGTGATAGCTGGGCCGTGACGAACCTATCTAGCGGGTGCTCCACGCGAAATCCGCCATAAGCGGAGAATCCCCAGGCCCAGACTATTTAAGCAGCGCGCACAGTCCAAAAAACGGCCTGACACGCGTTGAGCATAGACAAAGCAGCGGCTCACCAGCGTGGGAGAAAGGGCACAGCTCAGCAGCTGTGGCATCAAGCGCTAAGCTCGAAGTTAACAGTGTCCTGGAATCACCTTACGTTTGCGAAGGGATTGTTTCTTAGCATTCACAATGGACGGCAGGCGGCAGACGGCGAGTCGAAACATGACCTCTACAGTGAAGATCCCCACCGGCATGTCTAAAGCAGTGCATCGGGCCACCGGTGCACACGGAAAAGCATCCCGGCCAGGAACGTGAATTTTGCTTGTTGCTTTCCCTTTGCGGAGTCCTGCTAGGCCATTGACTTCACATGCTCAGGGAGTCAACAATCTTGTCACTACTCTTGTCCTTGCTCGTCAATCACCAGGTGGGGAGAGTCAATCATATGTATAGAACAAACACCCCTATGCATCTACCTTAGTTCCAGAAGTTCGTCCGGCGTCCACTCATCACTACTAACATGCCTCGCTTTTCACCTGCGGCTTGATGCAACCTGGATGAATGAACAAGAATGAACATCGATCTCGGTTTCCTGTGATCCTGCCACATCACTTCAAGGATATCCTCCCACTTCAGTCGGCAAAATGGTGGCAAAGTCGTCCGATGAATTACATTACGAGCTTCTGTCATCGCCGCACCAACACGGAAATACCAAACGCCTCATTCTGGACCGAGACAGTGAAGCGCCGACATGCGATGCCACGATCGAAGACAAAGTCCTGTTTCCCAGCTACTCCACAGATATTGGTCCCATCGCATCAGACAACATTCTAGCCGTTCTTCGAGATCAGCTATGCAACAACACACAATGCAATCCGCCGATAGGCATCAAGTCTGGTGCCATGGTGGTTGCCAAAGATGATCAATACAACAAATGCGAGATATCGATCGGCTTGACCGATGGCGTTGAAGCATTCGCGTATCGTCAAGGCGATCCGGATGGCGACGCCAAGGACGAATGTACGAAGAGCTTCAATGGTATGATCCAAATCATCGACGGACAGGTGAAGGAGTGCTATCTTGTTGGGTACGGAGCCGGCTCATGTCCATGCAAGAGAAGAAACAGATCGAGCTGACATGTGTGTGATTCTCCAGATCTCAAGATAACCACGTATACCAAGCCGGCTTTCGAGCGTTAAACGCACACAATGCCAGTGCCTTGCACATCTCCCAAGGCAAAATCATCCAGGACACACTCCCGTCAGACGCCAAGATGCCAGAAAGCAACTCGACCTCGCAGTATCACGACTCGGTGTTCAACGAAAAGGGTTCTCCCGACTCCAAAACACCAATCTATGCCGGCTGCGTCATCGGAGTCATCGCTTTGATCGTCATCACCGTCACAAGCATCTGCTGCTACAAACGGAAAAAGGCAAAGAAAAACAAGCGCCGCCAGCGAAGCGGCAGCCAAGGTAAGAAGAAGAAGAGAGCGACGAACATGAGCAGTACTCTAGTAGGCTCCGAGTCTGGTCGAAGCTGGAGGGCCGCCGAAGAAGTCTAATCGACAAGCGAAAGCGAGGCTCGTATGATTCTTCTTCCCACCTATTATCTAAGGCTCAACATTTTTCCCCCCTTCTCGTGTGTGAGGAACGGAACTTCCAGGCGTTTAGGGGGATCGATCGTACGCTGATCTTGTTTTTTCCTTCAGGAGGCGTTGAGCTTTCAGGTTCGCGAGTTCGTCGCATCGAGGCTTGGATACATACGGCTACCAGCAACAGCATGACGAGGAGTAGATAAAAAACAAAAGCTCTAGAAAAAATTCTTTCCCTGTTTGACAACCCTTTTTTTCTGCCATGGGCTACTCTTGAGGTAGCATGCACTGCAGTTGCTTATAGTATTTTGTAATCTCTACTATCGCTGGGCTGCGATCTTCGGCTTTTGCGCTGCATGTGAGGCGTCCGGCACGATCACATGCATGACAACAGTTCAGCACGGAAATGGGCTTTCTTCAATCGAGTGCGTCGATGTATTAGCCCATACCTGGCACGTAATCTGACAGCAGCCACCGGACACTGATGCGAGAGGCTAGATACATCCTACGCGGCTCAGCTGGCGAAGGAGCAGGCAGCTGAAATGCGACCTCGGCCTCATGATGTATATAAAAGGTTAGATCGCCCGTTGCAGCGCTAAACTCTCAATCTAAACAACATGGACAGTATATCCTCCCAAATCATCATCAACATGGCATGGTGCCGGCCTCCAGTAAGTCCGAAAACGCCAGCACTCCCCAAAACACAAGCCCCATTCCATAGTGGCCCCCACTCGGGAACATCTTTTGCTAAGCACTGTTTAGCCATCGAAGAATTTCATTGACATTCCTACGCAATCGATCTTCAACGCGAGGCAAATCTTCCAATGCGGTGGTCTCCAAGATCTGCGTGCTGTACTGGCACTGGCTAGCTTCGCGGCGATTTCTTGGTTTATGCCCATGGCACATTTCGTCTGGCCTTTTCCAATAGTTATCGTTCCTCCAGCAGAAGCAACGCGGACTGCAGATGTTGAGTGGCTGTTCCGGTCTCCGGGGAGGATGGATTGCGGTGCGCCATCTGCGCACGTAGAATATGCCATTCTGGAGTTGGTCGGTTTATGGGGTCATTGGGATTCGGATATGGGACCGAGTCTGGATTTGAGGGACTGGGCATTTCACAACGCAGGTCGCGGGTAACCGAAGAGCTCATGTTGTATGCCACCTGTGGTTCTCGCTGGATCGCCGGCCTTGTGTGAGCTGCACGTCCACCGTCATTTCCCAAAGTAGTCGTCCCACGGGGAGCCGGATATACAGGATGATTGGAATCACCATAAGCATTCTGGTTGTAGCCTACCATTCCCGCGGAACCATTCCAAGATCCAGCATTGCCTAGATTTGTAATTATGGTGTCGTCTTCTGCCAGCGCGGTGAGTGAGGTGGAATCCGATGCGCCTGTCTCGACGTCTATATCCATCGGCATTCCCGATGCCAAAAGAACGGTCTCGTCTATATTTGCAAAAGAGCTTGGCGAGAAAGGATCTACCGGTGAATATGCAGGCGGAGATGCAGGCGGAGGTGAGGCGGCCACGGAAGACGGTGATTGAACTGACGAGCCATAGTCATGGACTAGTTGAAAAGTCAGTCTGCTGGTCATCCAGGACTAAAGGGTCACTTACGAGGATTAGGCAAGGGGTCAAGTTCGCTTGTGTCGTGCAGCTGTCTGTACAGAATCCCCCACGATGCCTTCATTCCTTCCTCACTTGGATCCTCCATGATGCGTCTCCGGCGGTGAAACTCGTCCAGCGTTGCTGTCGATTGCCACAATGGACAGTTGAAAAGACCGAGGTCACAATCTTCGGCGGCTGGGCAGTTCTTGCCGTTTGAGCGGGCCTTTCGATGGGCATTCCAGCTCGTTGGGCCTCTGAGGTAGCGATGGATGATCCCAAGCCACATGTTCCCTGTGTTCAAACCGACGTTAGCTTGCCGTCTGTAGAGCTGTATGTCAGATGAACACGTGCCTGACTTTGAGCATCGTCGGGAAGCCATTGCCACGATAACGACACCTCTGATGACCATTGGGGCCAGCATGAATCGGACATCGTAATTTGATTCGTCTCGTTAATGGATTGTGTTCGACGGTGGCATGATCGAAGTGCTCCCAGACGCCGCATTGTTGGCGCGAGCATGCAAGGCTTGTTGCGAGTAGCCGCGCTGTGAAGATGAAGGTGCTGTAGTGTTTACGCCGTTTGGTAGACGTAGACGTTGATGACGATTCGAGCGAGCCCCGGGAGATTGCAGGTGGAACATGTTTTATTATCCGATCCCGGCTACGCGAGCCAAAAGTTGCCTAGCTCCCGGAGCATATGGCGACGCATTCAAAGAGTGAGCAATCTTCACTCGCATCTCCTCACAAGTGTGGCTTGCAACATCCGCTCGGCGGCCTCTCTCGTGCAGCTGGCGGCCTCCCATTGGCATGGAAACATCTCCCGGACTCCAAATTCGAATTCGATGGTATGATCCCCTGATATGAGCACAACAATCGACAAATATGAACTGGGCGAGCTTTGATGATCGCATCGATGCTAGCCCCATCTTTGCACATACAGCCTCATGGAAAGGTCAACAGCGTCTATCAAGCATGAGCCTTCCACTCATGTGAGCGACATATATCACCGCAGCAGCATACAATCGACAGCAGCCCCATTTGAGAATGAACATCCGTGCAAGATGTGCCGCGTACTATATGATCTCGAAAGCGAAGGATGCCAGCAAAGCACAAATTCATGACTTGCAAACATGGCTAGAAGATCGTCCAAACATTGTCGAAGAGCCGGAGCTGGAGTTTTCGGAATGCGAAGATGATCTGATCACAGCTAGACCTCATTCACTAGCCAGATCAAGATGGTGGCCACGACGTTCGAGCACAGTATCTCAGTGCGGATCAGCGACTACGAGCAGAGCCGGTTCGGCGCACGCAAAGGATGGCGAAGTGTTCGCAGCCAGTGCCCCTATGGTCTCAACAGCTGAGGTCTTGATGCTGGTCAGTCCCGCATGGGCCATGGCTTTCACTTGTGGTGAGACCGAGCGCATAGTCATATGGGGACTCTTCACGGTCTTGTTCGTCGGTCTAGCAATACTCAACAAGCGCATGACTGCGCGAAATCGGTTCGTGGCGATCGCAGGGTAAGCACTCAATCTCATGCGGTCAAGATTAAAAAAAACTTGACTAACGAGTGCTGCAGATATCTGTCAATGGTGGTGATCATGCTGTGCCTAACGCCAACTTGTCCGCAATCTATCAGCCTATCTCAGGCAGCGTTTACAAGCACTTCCAGTTCATGCTGTGCTAGACAGACTGCGATGGCAGAATCAAGGCTCCGTAGCGCGGTAGACATCTCATCGTTGTTGTGACGAGAATGCCTCGAAAGCGCTCGAGACTCGCGGCTGATACATGTTCTGATTATCGAACGACCAGATTGCTTTGGGCTCGGGCGTTGAGCGGAGGCCAAACCGATTCCTACTTCCAGACAGACTTCCGTGGAGTAAACTGAACAGTATTGGTGGAAATCAAATTTCTGCATGCTCTTCCAGTCGATGTGAGGACTTCTAAAGTGGACTGTTAGGCTCCTCTGTAGGCCGCATTTTCTCTCTCCAACGCGTGAGGCAAGGCTGAGCTCCGGCCACTTCAGCCTTCTTCGCTAGTGGTAACGAGGCATAATTTGCAGTGATTCGTGGTACGAGCGCCTGCCCCAGACACATCAGCCTGATACACTCGGAGTATTGCGTATGCTCCTCATGCGGCCAAGGATCAGCATTGCATGATAGACACTACGTTCCCGTAATGTATCAGCACGCAATTGGAAGTCAACGGCGGTATTTGCAAGACAATGCCGTGCCGAATTCGAGTTCGAATCCCAGAGCGAACTCGAATTTCCCGAATTGGTCTAGCTCCCGCTTTCACATGCAAGCATGTACAGCATCTGCACGCATCGGAAGGCTATCAATTTCTCCCCATTTCTGGCTAGTAGGGGTTTAGGCCAATTACAATCTCGGCTTGGCTATTAAGCGTAAAGGGAATAGCCCTCCGATGCATGCAGACGCTGTATGCTCCCACGAGCTACCTGAGACAGTTCACGAAAGCATCCCCAGCGACTGTTGATTGGTAGGGTCGCGATAAAATTGCAAAGCTGAAAGATGTCTCCACGAGGCAGATTGAACATGGTGCACGCTCGAGGGTATAAGAGCTCGTCCTGACAGCACACTTTGCAAGACCGGCAGGCTCGAACACCCAGCAAACACATAGCACGTTCTTAAATCCCCGAGGAAGCAATCGAGAGGTTGGAAAATTGTTTAGATCAAACAGCATAGATGGCACGATGCTGCTACTTCCAGCCAAGGAGTGAGTCGACGGGCCTGAAAGTCGAATCCGGATTGAGAAACGACTCTCGAGCTCGCAGACCCACAGCCAGGAAGGAGATATAACCAGCCAGCACCCTGCTCGAATTCGTCTCGAGATCTTCTCTCGAATTCGCAGAGCCATACGCTGCTACAAGTATCTCGTCCTGTGAATCTGTGCCTAGGTACATGTATTTCCATCTCTCAACAATCCATCTTTCTGCAAACAGCCACAATATGCCTTCTTCTCGTCAAGACAGCTCGCCTTGGTCATCAAACTGGCGGCCCCAAACCAACGATCTACTCGCTGGCCTGGGATCACAGTTTTCGAGTTCAAATTCGCAGACATTCTTCGCACAGTCTCCACGAGCTATGACGAAGGAAGAGAAATGGCATCAGTGAAGAAGGGTGAATGTAAGTTCTAATTTGTAGCTTGGGGGTGTTGGTCGAGACTGACTAACGAAGGGGGCCAGAGCAGGGAGAGATTTCGAAGCGAGGAGTAGTCTAACGCTGTATCGTTTCTTGATTGTCTGCTCGCTGCAGTCGTTGGACCAATACTCAATGCTTGAGCGCGAGCGCGTATCCTACTCCGCTGTTTCGGAGAGATTTCGCGTTACCACAGGGGTCGTGCTTCTGTTTGCGTTGATCGAGATATACCCGACCAACTAGCCCGTCTAAGACTCATAAGGCCAGTAATAAAAGCGTGAGGAGGGGTGAATGGAGCTCTAAAGCACCACGTTCTGGACTTCTTATGGTGTTAAGGACTAGTGGGCTCTTTTTCAAAGCATAATGTCATGCTTCATTGTGAGCAGTGCTATACAAGGCGAGCTCATCAAGCTCGAGTGAAATGTCCCTGCGCACAATTCATCGTCTTCGTTATCTTCTTCAAACTCCATTCAGACGATCGGCTTGGAGGACTTCACCATCAACAAGCCGATGGGGTAGAAAATAAACGAGAGCGCTTTCCGGTAATACGACATAAGAGAGAAAGAGATTGCTTGCAGTCGGATTACTGCGTTGGCAAGCAAAGCAGCATCGTAACCCTCGCACGTCATGCATTCGGCGAGCATAACCGGTGCGTTCCAGGGTTTAAGGTCTGTCTCGTTGGATGGCTGCCGCGACCGAGCCCAGCAATTCTATAACAAGGTACTTGCGACGTTCTGGATTCTGTGGCCGTGCGACTTGTGCGTTGAAGGTGATCACTAGGTGTCTCAGATGGTCTTTGAGCGCAGTTAAGGTAGTTTCAACTTTGGTGACCTGGCCTTCTAGTTCGTCGATTTTCGTCTTGAGCTGTTGGTTCTCGTTCTGATATCTATTCTTGTCGTCATACAGCTGTTGGCAGTACTGAAGCATATCGTTATGCTCTGAAGTGGCTTGGCTTGCACTTGACTGCTGAGTCTGCCTGAATTCATTGGGCTCACTTGCACAAGCGGTGGCGTTCGCGACAAAAGCAATTTGTGGCGACTGGACTGTCGGAATGTCGTGGCCGCTTGACGATTGTGCTGTGGCGTTCGCACTGGAGAGGGAGTATCGACTATTTCCCTGGAGTATTTGTCGAGGGTCCACGGTTTCGACGTCCATCTGATCATTTCCAGATGCCGTGACCTCAGGAAATGCATGAGATGAACTAAGATGCGACGCTTGAGACCCAGGGAGTGTATTCGCAGGTCCGTTATCGGTCAACGGCGATGTGAAATTCAGGTCTGAAAAGTCCTCCACCGACGAGCAGAAAGCCGTCTCATCGCCATAGTCGCAACTGAGATGGTTCCACGGCCCAGTAGCAACATCAGACTCGTGGACGGGGGTTGCACTTGCCGTGGCTGTCGCAGTGGATGGGCTGGGTGCCTCTCGTGAAATCCGCATACGCTGTCGATCGACATTCTGGCGATAATCTGTTGCAAGTCAGGACTATACAGTAATCGTTTGCCCTGATGACATACAAGGCGAAGGCTCGTTCTTGATGGCTGACTCGTTGTCGCCATGCAGAATTCGGTAACCTTCCAGCCATATGTCACCCATGTCTTTAAGAGAGGATTTTCGAAAGAATCTGTCAAGGAGCTCTGGTCTGATACTCAGAGGGTGCTGAGGCTGACGCTCCAGGGCATCAAGGTGTGTGCATCCATTCTTTTCGAAGTGTTTACGATGTCTTTTCCAACTCGATGCGTTGCCGAAACACTGTCCACAAAGGGTACAGACCAGTCCGTGAGAACCGATGTGCTCGCTAGCGATGGGTCAGCCAGACATCTATTTGGTCATGTCTCCATCTTTCCAAAGACCCTTGGGCATCGACGCCTTGACATCACATGGCTGTTTAAGGCAAAGTACTGCCCGATGCTTGCCAGAGATGCATTTCGAGAGGCCAAGGACTAAGATCGTCGGCATGGTGTCGTTGCCTTGCATGAAGACTTACCGTACTCGTGCCATGTCTGGGAACCCCTCATCACCGTCTCTTGGTCGCCAGCTGCAAGCATGGTTTCCATGCGGCCCAGCACGAATAGGACAGTCCAGTCCATGTCGAATCTTGCCTTGTTTATTCAACAGAGGGGAATAGCCAGTCCAGTCGCGTTGATTCTGGTCCGTGGCTGGAAGCACGAGCTTTGTGCCCGTAACTGGACCAAAGCCATAATTTGGGCTTTGATAATGTGTACCTGCTGACTGGCTTGACGTCAAGGAGGCTTGATTCGGTGGAGGTCCATATCCGGATTGATGTATGCCCGTTCTTTTGTCGTCAAGATGCTGTCCAGCATCGTGGCCGACACCGGCCAGAATGTTCATAGAATGCACAACCAGCCCTCGTGCTACACCTCCGGATATGTTCCGAAGAGTGGCGAGCTTCGCTGAAATTGGCAGGAAGGTAAATCGTAGTCGCCTTTACGACTAAGCTGGTGGGATCGCGGTGGGCATCTGTATTCCGAAGATGCTATTCGGGGAGTAGCAATCGAACCAAGATCATTCGTCCCGTTTGGTGAAATGATGTTGAATGTCACCACGGACGCTGGAGCGAGAACGAATAGCATACAGTATGGGTACGGAAGAAGCGTGAGGTGTATTATGTACCTGAGAAAGCACAAAAGGTCGACCGTTGGGTCGCTCTGAATACTTAAGGGTGAGATGGTGGCTTAGGGCTCGCATCTTGGGCGACAGTTGCGACGCCTGGACTCGATTCCAGGTGTCGATGTCGGGGCGAAGTCAGGTTGCCAAGAAGGTCGAAGGCGGCCTCCGATTCCGCATCGAAGCCGCCCGAAATCGACTCTCGAAGCCGGACGGATAAGGCTGGCCGCCTTAGGCAAAAGTCGTGGCAGGAATGACAGTATGATTACTCCCTAAGCGTGTTATATATGAAGTAGAGCAGTGGTATCCATCGGAACATCGCATCCAATCCTCACTTTCAATCGCCGAGCCTCACAAATCATCCTTAGCAGGACACGAGGAATCTCGATGCAAGACTACGTATACCCTCAATGTCATACGTGCATGGACCTTTGCTCAAGTTGCCCAAGTACATCCAGTCCCTCTGCACGCATACCAGGTGGTTGGTCCGAGAAATTCCCTATACGAAGCCTTCGACAGAGGTCCAACAAGATGAATCGACAATAGACGACCGGGAACATGTCGCGGCCTGGAAATTTGTGGGCTATCCGGGGCTCAGCAAATGGCTGGTACAGTCGCCAGGACGACTTACTCTGCGCAGATTTCAGGAACTCCAGGCCCGCGTGCTTCTCAAGCAGCAGAATGAGATCGCAATCCGTGAGCGAGAGTTGAAGCACATGGACGACTGGACCATGGATCAGCCAAGTCACAAGGGCGGCTGTGGCAGCTTGAGGCTTGACGAGGGCACAGTCCGAGACGAACTGTTGACTGAAATTGGCGATCTGCTCCGAGACTACAGTAGGTGATCTGGAGTCTTGGTGCATCAAAGCGCTGACCAAGAAGTAGACGGCATGATCGACGAGTTCTCGAAGCTACAGGAACAGCCAAATGCGACTGCAGATCAGATCGGTATTGTTCAACATTGGTTTGCTGAGCATCCGAACGTTGTGGAGTCCCCAGAGCAAGAGTTTGTTTCGCGCACGGATGACCTGATTGCTGTCGGCAGCCCGAGCAAGCCCAGTCTTGACGAGTGCTTACCCAAGCTCAGATTCATGGAACCACTGGGATCGATTGTGTCGCTTTTGCCTCTTGCCATGCTCCTGGTTCCGGCATGGGCGATGTCGTTTGCGTGTGATTGCGGAGAGCGTATGGTCATTGTTACATCGTTCACTGTTGTCTTCTGCTTGTTCCTCACTTCAGGCACTTCTCTCGGTCCATCTCATCGCAACATCGCGACTGCTGGGTAAGTTCGAACCGACACTGCAAAGACCAGATATAGTGTGTCCTGACCACGCTGATAGGTACTTTGTGATTTTGATAATGACCCTGGGCCTGATTCCCATGAGCAAGACTGCGAGGTTTTTTCTCTCATCACAGCAAGTTTCACCGACTGCTGACGTATGCGAGGTGTTCCGTTCCGCGGTCAACAGAACTATACAACACTATCATCATGCTGCAATAATGATCACGATCGTTTCGCAAAATTCATGAAGACGGAGTTTCTATTCACGTGTCAGCCTTTGGTTCCGCAAGAGCAAATTGGTGCAACGATTTTGGTGATGTCGTTCAGAATGTTGAGACAACAAAAACAAAGCATTAAATAAAAATAAACATCTTCTACCCGTCAATCTGCACTCCGGAGACCCGCACCTCCTTGAGATCACGATAGAAATGTTTGTGAAAGACCTAGCCATGGCGTTGCTCTGCGAATCAGCCCGAACTGCTTGCAGGCGGTGACTCTGTCTGGGATAAGGTTAGGATATCTCCACGTACACCATTTGCGAGTTTCCCGAACCATCTCACTCTTCGCCGAGTGAAGGGGAAATGCTTACAATCGCTCTTTTGACCCGTGTCACATGTCTCCAGAGAATCGACCCTGAGCATTTTACTCGAAGCCGGCGAGTAGCCGCCACTGTCATTGCGGACGTAGCCTGTCAAGGGGTGATGTAAGCTTCTGGCGTAAGGTAACACACCCGTGCAGATCGCCATCATAGAAACCAGACAGGATCCCAAGACTCGATTTCGGTGCTGGAATCCACACATTTGGTAAGCGCACTTATGAAAGGCAATACAGGCGCTGCGGAAGATGATATAAACTGTCTTTCTGAGCAAGTGCGACACGTCCAGTCCACACAGCAGCAACCACATGGTCTTGAGAGCCGGTGAAGTTTCCAGAACACGTCAAAGTCACAATGCCTGCCCCGTCAGATCGTAAAGAAGACAGATCCAAGAAGGCCGCACCTCCGAAAGAACCAAAGTCTCAAGCATGGGGTGGTACATGGCCTCCAAAGACCGAAGATACGCTGGGCGGAATGGGCGCTCAATTCGAGACGCAGCGCAAGAAAGCCGCTACCTCAAGGCAAGAGACCCATGACTGCAGGACGAGGGCATAGGAACTCATTATTGCATAGATAGGTGGCTAATGCAAGGCCAATGTGAAGAGCCTTGGTGGGCGGGAAGCATGGGCGCTGGCTTGGGGCCCGGCGAAGAGTTGCTGCAGCTTATCCATGTCCCGGGTCGAGGTCATGATGGCGAGGTAGACCTTCATTCCTCCCAGCGTTGGAGGGTATCTGAAACACAGGCAAGAGCCTGGCTAAAGATGGAAGAGTCTGGATTATGTACACTATCATCAAGCACCACTGCCGCCGCGGCATCTGTTTTAATCCCGTTTGAATCCCTCTAGGACGAGCAGTCGAATGCATTCTTCCTTTTCTTCCTTCGATGCACATGTATCATACAATGGTCTCGCGACCTGTCTTCCCGCCATTACCATCTTACACGCTCGCACTCTCGCCCAGCGACCAGAGCACACTCTCGTACATTCCAAACATGATCGCCGCGCTCGGCACGACTCTCAGCATATGTGGCACCAGGCCTCCGTACAAGCTCGCCATGCCTTCTTCTCGGAAGACAGTAACAAAGCAAGACCAGAGCCCTGTATATTTCACCCTCCCACTCGCATCAACCGGTGCCTGCCGTAACCTCGTCCTGACAACCTCATGCGGATACGTGATGAGCGCAGCAACAAACTTCGCCCCACCAGCAGCAGTCAACTTCCCCGTCCACGCCACGGTCTTATCCCAAAGATTCGGCATCCTCCCACTAGCCGCCAGATCCTCCTCCCTCCTCTTCAAACTACTCTTTGCCTGCTCATAAAGCACCCACTGCAGCGTACTCTCACTCACGCCAAGATAACTCGCCGTCAAACCCCTGTACAACCCTTTAATCCCCTCATGCCTCACCGTCTTCACAACACAATCCACAGCATTCTGATACTGTCTCCCCGCCCCTCCCGGCCCGGCATTCTCTTTATCAAGCTGTAACCTCGTCTTTACCAACCAAATCGGATTCGTCGCGGTACCCGTAATCATGCCCGCGCTTGCAGCAGCTAATAAATGCACACCCGCACTCTCTTTTCCATCAAAGAACATGTCCGAGTACACTCGTTTTCCATTCCCATAGGCCCAGAAATTTATTGCGCGTGCGGGCACGACTCCGATTAAATTCGGACCTAGACCTTTGAATAATGCTCTCCAACCCTCGATCTTCGGGATTGAGGAGAGGATTTGTGCTGTTTCGGAAATGTGTAGCCATGAGGCTCGGAGCAGGGACATTTGGGAGGGTGGTGGGATTCCTTTTGCGATTCTTCGGGCGGAGAGTTCGTTGCGATAGAATGTGGATTGGAGACGGGTTTTGAGGACGTCTAAGGGTGAGGTCAAGGTTGCTGCTGTCATGCCGCCCAGACCTCCTGCGACGAAGTGGGCCCATGGTCGGCGTTCTTTGAGGGGAGGTTGTGTTATCGAAGTTTCATCTTCGCGGCTTGGTGAAAAGGAGGGAGGTGGTGATGTTGTGCTTGCGTGGGAAGGCACGCTTGGAATGGAAGAAGTTGCGACCATGCGATCGGTCGGTGCGAAGTCGTGGTTGAGGTATTGCTGGATGTGTGATGTATGATCCTCGGTCATCAAAAAGTTGCTTGTCTCGACTTTCACATGGCTGCCGATGCTCCCAGCCAATCGCGTCGCTTGCCGGCCGAGCAGTGATCTCGGGAGTGCTGTCCACCATGAACGTCACCTACGCCTACGCCTACGCACATTCATTCACTTCCACCTGTGCATATTGCTTGAACGGGAAGGCACAATGTTCGCACCAACGCCATGCCGTCTGGCAGGCATGCCTGGATTCTGGAAACGGTCCATGGACGAATTCAAGCGACAGGCCAAGATCGCCGTCAAGATGGAGGGTCTGCATGTCCCTACGAAGCCGTATCCATTAAGCAAATTTGAACAATCCGCCTCAGTCGACCAATGCAAAGTCATGTGTGATAGCGATGTGGGAGGCTTCAGCAAGGCAAGCTTGACATTTGTGCACGGAGCACCGCATAGTGAAAAGCAAGAGGAGGGCGAGAAGGCAGGAGCTTTGGTGGAGGCGAGAGAACCGGCACACGCACTTTTCAAGGGCTTCATATCAACAGAACTGCCGCCCAACAAGCCAAACATTCAGAGATCAGGATATGCTGGATGGCGGACGAGAGACCGAGGCTTCTCGTTGTTCGGCAAGTTGCTCTGGGACTTGTCACCATATTCTTTCCTTGCCCTGCGCATCCGGAGCGATGGAAGGAAATACTTCGTCAACTTCCAGACCGAGTCTATCGTGCCTACGGACTTGCACCAGCACTTATTACCCAGCTGTACGCCTGGCCAGTGGGAGACTGTCACAATACCACTTGGTGCTTTCGTGAGAACCAACTACGGCCAGGTTGCCGAACCACAAAGAGAGATGATGAGCACCAAGGTGCGGAGCGTTGGTATCAGCTTGATCGACAGAGTACCTGGACCTTTTGAGCTTGCCATCGCGGATATATATGCCACCAACAGGCCGCCTGTCAGGGACGTTGGACGTGAAGACAGCGGATTCGATCTTGGCGAGGAGCCTGAGGAGCAGAGAGGCATGATGGATGAGATCGAGCCGAGACCGAAGAAGGGAGAGCCGGAAAGAATCCTAATATGAGCCCTGCTGCATAACACGGCGTTACAACCAGTGGGGCATGGTGGATACTCCACCGCTGCATCAGGCTTCAATTTTGATCTGGCGCGATCTTCGCTCGGTAGAAAGAGCTTCTCAAGCTCGATGCGTTGCTGTCGCCGTAGCTGAGCACATCACTGTGATGGAAAAGTCCTCGATGCATGCGTCTAGCCTACAGACAAAAGACATATGCCGGGCTTGATAACCACATCGATCCAAACGAGAGACTATGTTCGTCCTAGCCAAATATCGCCGGCAAGCTGTGCATTCACGCCCCCAATGTCTTCGACTTGGCCTCGGCAGCCAGATTCCAGAAAACAATGAATGGCAAATGCTGCACCTCTGCCGGACACGTGCTTGCCACATGTTCTAGTGCTTGCCTTGTTCTTCGCAACTGGACAGTGAACAATGGGCTGAAGGCCATCTCGTAGTGGAACGGATCTTGATTGAGACACAGCTAAAGTAAGCTGCTGTTGCATGTATCTCAAAGGGGGACGAAACTGAGACGCATTGCGGTCTTCAGGATGTCTCACTCTCGCAAAAAAGAAAAAGCGGTTACTGGAGCAGACTAGATTGCATCTGTCAGCTTACCACGGCATAAATGCTAGATCTTGTCGATGTTTAGCGGACCACGACCTCTCACGATCACGACTCCAAAGCCCTTTTTGGTACGCCACCAGTCAGATACTGTTCCCAACGCTTCACGGACCACATAAAGTCGAGAGTGCTCATGGCAGACCGAAAGCGCCGCTTATCGACGCATCCCGAAGACTTGCGAAGTGCAAAGCGGCAAGCATCCAATGCACATGAATACACACCCCAATCCAACTCGCAACTTGCGAATGCTCAGAATTTGAGCTCTACCCTGGTCAATGCAGCCCGGCTGCCAAAGAACCAGAAAGGTCCTGTTGCAAGATCAAGCCCAAGGTGGAACTCCAAGTTGCGCGCAGCCATCCATCAGGCCGCTAAATCCAAGCCTCGCTTCTTGTTCAAACCTATTTTGGTAGACAGCGAAGACTTGGCGAAGTTCTCAGACCATGGTGAGCTCGTGCCGCATGCTGTCACACCGCATAACGAGACCGTCGAGGACTTCTTTTCTCACCCATTGGAAGACATGATGGAGCTCTGGCATTGCTGTCCTGCCTACGAAAATTACTTTACGCAGTGGACACCGTCGATGTTCAAAGCACTCAGGAAGGCCTTACATATGTGCCATGCAGATGGCGCTGGGCATGATGTGCACTTGGCTATTCTGGATACCAAACGATTACCGTCAAGCAATCTCACCATCGGCCGAGCTGCTCTCCAAAAAGAATTTGAAGGCTATCTGGGTGACATCCCGATTAGCTCTTCTTCTGCATACTTGGTATATGGGATCATCAGTCAAGGAGCGTTCTGTGCTAGACCGCTCAAAGCATTGAATAACAAACATGTCGCTTCTGGACTGGGTTATAAGCTTCTCCACCGGCCACTTGACATCCTCAAAACTTCTCTACACAACGCGAGTCCGACCTTGGCAATAGACATTGCGAAAGAGTTCGGAAAGGTTTTCGATGATGACGGCTATGCGCTGCCGGTAATCGTCATGGCTATTGCTACGCTTTGCCAGGATCGAGATTCGTCGTGGCCAGATGAGGAGGCTCTGGTGGCAGAGATTGTGACGGCTTTGCAGGAATTTCCCATTGAGTCTAATTGGAAGCACGATTCGACCATAATGACAGCAGAAACCCATACTTTTGATCAAGCAGCCGATCGCGGATTGAAATTGCTACGCGCACTAGCAGACAGGCGCGGTACGGGACGTGCTGTGAAAGCTGTGTCAGTGGCTACAACGGATTTTGACAGCTTGGCTGATGGAATGTTACAAGTGAATTTGGCCGGTAAAGTGACGAATGGTCAATCTATTGCGACCGAGGATACCACTTCAGACTACGAACCTGTGTCTCCTGCATCAAGCGTTCCTGAGGAGTTTGAGAATACATGCAGCGAGTCGGCTGATGTTGCGACGCATCTACCGGCAGGTCTCATGGACGACGAGACCAAACAAAATCTACTGGAGGCGCAGAAGTATACTCCTCGCTACTTGTTCAGAGGATGGCATGATAGCTCTGGTGGCTACAGAGGTCTGAACACGGTCGATGCAATTACCCCCCTTGCGTATTTCAAGGATCGCAGGGCTGGTGCAGCAAGTATCTACGACCTGTCGCGAGATCAGTTAAGACAGATGTGCTTTCGACATCTGAAAACAGACATAGCCGACGACTTCAAGACCGAGCTGTCATCCTGGGCATCCTCGCTGCGGGTTGCCATTAATTTTTCAGGGGGTTCGCCCGGATCCTACATCAGTATCATCGACACTAGAGCGCTTGAGCAGCAGAACATTATCGTTCATGTTCCAAAGCTTGAATTTTTGCAGTTTTGGGAATTGAGGACCGGTGCATATCCCCATGAGTACTTGGCCCACGGAATCATTGATGGGTCTGCTCACAAGGCCGTGGCCCTAGAGGCGTTCACCAAGATTGGGATATCACGTTATCCACCTTGGACTGCTCTCGGGGACATTACGGCCCGAGAGATCATTGCTGCCAAGACTGTAGCAGATCAATATGGCCCAAGTTTTGGTACAGCAGTACTGATCGCCATACTCTGCACTAGGCATCGGAGCCCAGATCGTTGGAAGAGTGGAATTGATCCTTCAATCTTCACACTCGTGGCTTCAGCTATCAGTGAGTACAAAGTCCCGCAGCGACTGTGCGCAGATGATACGATCTTGAAGGACCTGGTCTATACTAGAGGTTACGGCGATGTTGAGCAAATGATCCGCCTGCTGCGTGCAGTGGTCGATTGGCGCCATGGCAAAGGTGCTCGTGGCCGAAAACAAAGCGCCAAATGGAATGACTCGGCCACGCTACTATTGTCAGAACCTTCCGCTGATGCTGCAGAGGAGCCGCTGAAAGAGCCTCGGAAAAGACGTGCAATGAGGCGGCCACGGAAGTAGGCAGGCAGCATTTCGTACATCTGCTGTCGTAAGCATAAATGGGCCATGCACGCTAAGCTCTGATAGGAATACAATATCATTGTCCAGCTCCGACATCAAGCACTACGGCTTTACTTTCCCAGATGCCATGATGTCCTTTCCCCTTCATACTTACCGAGGCCCTGACCTTGTCGACTGCAATGCTCAACGATGAGGCCAGGATACAATGCTTCAGATCGCATTCGTGAATGAACGCTCCTTCACCATAAAATCGGACCATACATACATGCTCGAGGATATCCGACGCTATACGCCAACCCCATCTCCCCTCCACCCCCTTTCCTAAATCCTCGCAACCTCCTGCCTCGGACCTTTGACAAGCGACCTAATATTTTTTGTCTTCCCACACTCCATCCTCCAACACCCCCCTTCGCTACTCGTTCTTGATGGTGAAAAGTGGTATCGAAACATTATATAAAACTCCTTTCAAAAAAAAAATTCACAGAAACGTTTTAGAAGATCTGGGGAAAAGGGTTTACGATACGAGGGATAAATATCCCGGGAGCCTAAACGTAGTCTATAACAAACCTAAGTGATTCCCGGGGGTTTTTTAGGCGCTTCCTAGCGTTTCTAAGTGTCTAGCGTTTTCGAGTATCTAGCGTATCTAAGTATCTAAGTATAACCTCTAATTTAGACCTCGCTGTCGCTACCCCTTTTAGCTCGTGACGATCCTTTAAGCACCTTCTACGGTTCTACCCGAGCCTACCTACCTTCTACCCGCGTCTACCCGCGTCTACCTACCTTCCACCCGCGTCTACCTAGTCCACCTACCTTCTACCCGAGCCTACCTACCTTCTACCTACCTCCTACCTACCTTCTATAATCGTTATCTCGTCTATATTTAGTGTACTTAAAGGCTTCGTTACGACGGATATAGCCGACAGCCTAATTAAATCCTTGGAGACGCTAATCACTTAGAAATGCTAGATACTCAGATACTTAGAAACCCCAGGTTTGTCATAGACTACGACCAGGCCACGACCATATTTCTACTTTCTTTGTGGGGTTTGTCATGCGCAGATTTCGAGAGATTTTGCGAGTAAAGATGTGGAAGGGTATAGGCACAGAATTTCTTTTTAGGAGTACAGCGTCTGCATGCATCGGAGGGCTATGTCCTTTACGCTGCCGAGATTGTAATTGGCCCAAATTCCTAGTAGCCAGAAATGGGGAGAAATTGATAGCCTTCCGATGCGGTCAGATGCTGTAGGGGGTAGGGAGGGTATGTTTTCGGAAGAGAATCTACGATGGGGGAAAGGGAGGTTCAGTAGGAATCGATTGGTGACGATACTGCCGAATGGTGTGCGTGACGAGGCCTGTGGGGCGTGGAGTCGCATGAGGGAGTTCTGCAATGATATTAATGAGTTCGGGCAGCGAATGCCACGAGCAGGAGGTACTGGGAACGATGGCGGCGATGATGTATCCGCTCCTCCAGATTCGGCTTGGTCTGCTGGTCTTTTGCTGGAGAATCTTTTTTGCAAGCGCAATTGATTGGCAAGGCATATCCCTACCTTCGAACAGAGTATCAGCGGAGCCTAGAGGAGGTCGAGAATGCAGATGGGACTCTTTTAGCTTTGCTGTTGTGGGTATTCATGATGGCTAAGCTGATGGGTATTGCGCTCAACAACAGCAAGAAGCACAGGATGCGGCGCTAGAATCCTGGGATCAAGTCCAAGAAGAGCTGAACTCAGTGATGCGGAATCCGTCTAAGCTTGATCAAGCTGGTCGAGCCGCATACGAATCGGTAGTGCAAAAATGTTACGATCGCTGAAGCCTAGCCCAAGACATGCCGCACGACCTTGGCTGTTCTCGCTACGATCGTCTCCAGATCGTGCTTTGTGCAATTGTACGCCGGCGCCAGCATGATCACGTCGCCATTCGTGCCGTCTGCTACGCCCGCGCCTGGGAGGATTGATATTCCGAAGCCCTCCTGCAGACCAGTCGCATGGATCATGGCTGAGACTTTCTTTGCTACAGGGAAAGGAGTCTTACGTTCCTTATCCTCAACCAGCTCGATCTGGGTCGAAATACATCAGCAAAGGAGCAGAAATCAACAAGGTCAGCACACTTACGCCCCACATGAATCCACGACCTCGGATATCTCCAACATGCCTGTGCTCGCCAAGTTCGTCACGGAGCAGTTGGCCAAGATATGGACCAAGCTCTCGCACGTTCTCGATCAGCTTCTCCTCTTTGATGACTTTTTGGACTTCGAGAGAAGCGGCACAGGCAACTGGATGGCCTTGATACGTTTGACTGTGGACGAAAGCCTTGGTTCCGGCGTCAAGAGCATCCACGACACTATTATGCACCAGAAGTGCTCCAATCGGTTCATAGCCTGCGCCTAAGCCTTTCGCCACTGTTTGGAGATGAGGAACCACATCCTCCTGCTGCCACGCGTGCAGGGTTCCAGTTCGACCCATGCCACTCATGACTTCGTCAAGAATGAAGAGTGCACCGTGCCTCTCACAGATCTTCTTTATAGCTTTCAGATAACCAGGCACAGAAGGCACAGCTCCGAGCGTCAATCCAGACATGCTCTCCGCGATGAACGCGCATACCGTCTCCGGTCCAACACGGCGGAACTCATCATCGAGCTCTGCCGCCAGCTTTGCCACGTACTCTTCGTCGCTTTCGCCTGAGCGCTTCCCGCGATAGGGATAGCACGGACTCACATGGCTCACATTCGTAGACAAGATAGGCTCATAGATTGCTTTGCGTGCTTTGTGGCTTCCCACTGCCAGCGATCCTAAGGTATTGCCATGATACGACTGATGTCTGGCAATGAAGTTGGTCCGCTGCAATTGAGGCTGTGGGAGTTCTGTAAAGTACTGTCTTGCCATCTTCAATGCTGCTTCCACGGCTTCTGTGCCGGACGAGACGATGAAGACTTTGGACATTTCTCCATTTGTCGATTCCGTGAGATGCTTTGCTAGCTTCTCAGAGGCCGATGTTGTGAAGAATGGTGAGTAGCAGTATTCTACTTCGTCCAGCTGGGCTGTAATCGCAGATTTGACTCTTGGATGTCCATGGCCGAGACAGGCTACTGCTGCACCGCCTGTTGCGTCAAAGATCTCTACGCCTTCAGAGGTGGTCAGGTAGTTGCCCTTCGCTGCCATGATCCTTGGAGGAGGGGTGTTGAGCTTCGCATGCAGGATATTTGAGGCATTGGACTTGCCATCTGCTTGTGCTGTGGTGCCAGTCTGGGCAGGTCGAGCCTCGATTGTGGTTGTACTGATCTCTCCGGGCATTATGGTATTGTCGTTGTTCTTGAAATGTGGTCTGATGAACAGGTCCGATAGTTGCCGTCCGATTGCCGGTTGAATTTCGCAGCAAATAGTTCTTAGAATGACAGGTAGTTCTACCTAAATTGGGCGGCTGATGGAGCAGCCGTGCGGCTCTTATCCGTCATTGTATAGTTGCTATCGCGTACGACTGCTCGATAAGGTAAATTGATCAAATCAATTGGTTGCGCCCTGCGAACCAAGGTGTGGACGAACCCCTCTCTGTACCTGCAGTGGACTCTACCACTGTCCGGCGTGCCACCGAGCTAGTCGCGGTCGTATGCCTATCGATAAGACTGTGAGTACTCATCAGCGCGGTCTGTGCGGGGACTAGTTCTAAAGGATAGTTCTATCATGTGAAATGTGATGGAGAGTGAACAGTCGGCTTTCGCCAAGGGATCTGTGCGTTCGGGCAGAACCGCGCGACGCGACCAGGGGATACTCCTTTTATAACAAACTGTTTCTCTTTCATCTTCAACATATTATTATGCTTCGATACATATCAGCTTGAAAGGACTTGAAGCATTTGAATGTGGCCACTGCAGCTCAACTTTCCAACTCCCCCGTGAAAGCTGGATCTGGATCTACCCAGTACTCTCTCTTTGCCCCTTTCATCCACTCGACAGGACTCATGAAGTCAACAAAGCCGATGTTCGGACTCGACAGGTGAAAGCCCATCTTGCGTTGTATCTCTAACGACCAGGAAAGCACTTCTTCTTTGGAGTGAATGAGGTACTGGTTTTCTTCAGCGCGCAGAACGCCCCGGCAGAAGAAGATCCCGTGCATCGGCCTGTTCTGGTTCTGCGTCACATTCGCACCGCCGGCGTGATACGTGCTGCCCAGCATGCAGTAGCAGTCGCCTTTCTCCATGGTCGCATATGTGGCCTCTTCAACCTTGGGCCACCTTTCTAGGCCCCAGAGATGCGACCCCGGGATGACTTGGGTCGCGCCATTCTCGATCGTGGTCTTGACTCCGGGCACGAGGAACCCCATACTGACGTCTGACCCGATCTGGTATCCTGAAGCTGTCTGGTCGAAGTGATCGGCATGAAAGTTCTTGTCATCTCGATGCTATGGTGTGTCCGATGTCAGCCGAGATCCCAGCCGCGCAGCCCTACTGCATTACGGACGCTTTCCTTACCAAACGCTGCGCCTTGCCTCCCGGCCGATTCTCAATCGTCAAAGATATATGCATCACCGGGTGTGTCGTATAGCAATGCTTCTCGGCACCATAGTAGTTGTAAGTCGTTTTCGCTAAGAAGAGCTCGGTGAGGTAATCGACAGCAGGGCTAAGAAGCCATTTCTCTCGAACTGTCTGGCTTCGGGAGATCAGACGAGGGCATCTTCTTGTTTCTGGCGGAAACATGGCGCCGATCCAGGGCTTGTCACTTTCGAGATATGGACGCACATCCTCATTAACTTGGTCTACAAATTCTGGTCTCGTGAAGTTCTTGATGATCACTGCGCCGTCCTTGATGATAGCGTCTTTCAGACCTTCGAGATCCAAGGCATCGATTCGCTGCAATGGCCGCACAGCAGGTTTTTGGGCTTTCATGACGCTCTACAATCAAGTCGACGTGAAGTAGATGTCGATGCTCATTGTCAAACCTCTGGCATTGATATCGATAAAGTCGATTGCCTGATTTGGAACGCTATCCCTAGCAACTTGCCTATCTGCTGGATAAGCAATCAGGTCCGCTTGAAAGGAGCTCTCCCTGGCTTTCCTTATCTGCCGCACCGCAGCCAAGGCAGAAGGTCGGACCGAATTGCACCTCACGGCGTTCCTGATTGTCTTTCATTCACCCAGCTTGAGCACCAGCAGGCACGCATGGCAAGATCGAGACGTAAGGTGTCACTCCACGGCTCCGTGGCTTGCAGAGCACGCAAAATTAAATGCGATGTGAGCGTCAACTTTGATCGCAGTGAACGAAACCACGCTGAAAGTGACCAAGAAAAGGGTCCACGATGTTCGCGATGCCTCAAGTCCAAGATTCGATGCGAGGGCTGTGAAGCTACGTTTCGATGGATGTTTTGTCATTTGGGGAAAGGAGGTCGCCATGATGGGTTTCACCGATCTCACGCACAACACATCTAGCGAACGAGAACGAGGCAAGCCAGGACAATCAGATATCTGACATCACCAAGGAATTGACGTCGCAAATCAAGCGACTTGAGAGCGAGCTCTGCTCTTGGGACTTTTGCAATGCCCCCGAGTCAGATTTCGACAGCCGACGCCTGGCATCCGAGGGCTCTCTGGGAAACGGCAAAACGCTGCAGCACATCGTCTCCACGATGCATGGTGGGCTCATACTCTACTTCTATCGTCAATGCTATAACATCAACTCGACGGTCCTCCAATCCTACGTTGACGAGATTGTACAGCATCTTCAAGTCGTCGGGGAAGAGAGATTGGTCCTGAAATTACTGAACACTATATCTGTTTGGCCGGGACTTCATGCCGCAGTAGAGGCTCATGGAGAACATCGCAGGCAAACGGCTTTGGCTTGGCTGAGATCAAATGCGCTTCGAAGTGGTTGGGGGAAGTTTACGTCCGCAGCAGACGTGGTAGAAGAGCTTTGGAAGAAGCAGGCGGAGTCCGACCCGCAACTCTCCTGGGTGGAACTGCTCAGAGGTCGTAGTACTGCACTCTTTCTCGGCTGAAACGAATGCCTTAATGAGGCTCTATTGTGCGTTCACTTCTGTCCTCAAGCCTTCATTCTTCAGCTTCCATTGGATCGCTTTGCAAATGGAATACAAGAACGAAATGGTTGGCATCGGTACGCCCAGCTTTTGCCCAGTCCTCAAGGGCTCACCAAGGATGTTCTCATACTCAATCAGATTCCCCTGGGTAATGTCAGTATCCGCATACAAGAAGGGCAAGCCGACTGACCCTTCTCAAATCCTCGAGCATACTAGGCACATAATGCATCTCAATGGGGTCGAACTGAATCGTAGTATCCGCGATATTTTCCGGCAATTCATGTCCCGCAGCAGCGGCACACGCTCGGATCTCTTCCATTGCAGGTCTGACAAGCGTCTCAACCGAGTCTTCAGCAAGTCGGATGCTGCTTGTGTCAAGTCCTGTGATCGCACAAATCGGATTGAAGCAAGCATTGTAGACGAGCTTTCGCCACCGACTCCACGGGACATCAGAATCGTAGAGACAGGTAGCCTTTCCTGCTGCTGAGTAGATATTGCAAAAGTCTCGAGCAGCCTTGAGGCCAATTTGTTCTGGGCCTTTCTGTCCGGGAAAGACTCCGATCAGCGACGAGTCGTGTCCGGTATGCTGAATCACTCCGGTCTCAACCTCCCGGGAGCCCATCATGCTTATCCCAGAGAGGATGACGTTCTCTGGGAAGGCTGAGATGAAGGGCTTTTCGATGTTGAGGCTGTAAACGATCAGAAATAACCTCTTGCGTGACAAGTTCACCAGCTTACCCATTTTGCAGCAGCAGTATAGATGTGCTTCGCGTCACAGCTGGCCGGACTATTTCGACGAGAGACGGGCCATTGCCAGGTATGTTCTTAGTAGCAATCACCAAGAAATCAAATTGTCGCGTATCATCACTGTGATTGCTCGGCACCTTGTCAAGAACTGCGATAATCTCAGTCGCCTTTCTGATGAACGTCTTTATATGTTTACCTTGGGTCGGTCTCCAACCCGCAATGCTTCCATGGTCTTCTGACTCAATGCTGTATCCATGTATCTTCACATGCTGATAATTGGATCTAAGCACCATGCTTACTTCCGCCAGTCCTCCTGCTTCCAAATTGAGGGCTGCGATGGTGCCAACTCCACCTCCTCCGACGACCAGAACATTGACTTTGGATTTATCCATGGCGTTGGAGCGCTTCAGAACTGACGCAGATCGATCACAGTATCGACACTTGTTGGTGCGAAGTTGCTGACTCTTCCACGTTGGCAAGCCGACTCCCGAGGCGGTCCGCCAGGATAGGCAGGAGTAGCTATCGTCTCTGTGTATCTGCCGCCGAGCTGATAGAACGATGGTTAAATATGGAAATTAGATATCAATTCAACAATTTTCGTGGACGCGATGCACTAGCGATCAATCATGTGAATTGACCTCCTATTTTAGCAGTCATATACTCCCTTAGACATTAAGGAACGACCTTGCTCTAATTCCTCAAATACAGTGGCTTCTTAACCTCCGAACGGAAACTTGAGTTATCCTCAACAAGTTGCTCTTCATATGCATCAATCCTCGGAGCCTCCAGGCGCACTTATTAGGAGGGAGAGAAAGTCTTCCTCAGAGAGAACTTAGAAGCCTAATACAGTCGAAGGCATGACACGCCAAGCACCAGGGGTCATGATTGCCGAGAGCAGCGCACGCACTGCGCCGGGACTTCATTCACTCGCATCCTCCTAATATCCCCACGACTGCATGTGACTACCGGACTGGACAAGCATATTTCGATCTACTGAAAGACAAGATTAGCTCAAGCCTCAAGTTTGTCAGCTGGTCAGAGGCTCCTTGTATCTGCAGAGCGAGTATTGCTCGTGGCTGTATACAAATGCTTCCTTCATCGATCTTGCTCACGGTCGTCGAAGCCTGCAAGCTATAACGCATAGCAGTGTTACGGCGACAGGAGCGAAAAAAATACGTTCCGGCTGTTGTTCCGCCTCAGGTTGCGTATATTACAATGTTTAAAATGTCGTGCTAACCCGCAGAACAGCCGTAGTACCGCACACCTAGCATTTATTAGCGATTCGCTAAGAAATAGTAGGTCGGCGGTAAATAGTCTACTCTTTCTAGCCTAGTAGTATTCGTAGTGTCGATTCGGGCTAAGAAGGAGGCTAATCTCGAGCCTCTCGTTTATCCTCGTTTAACTTCTAGTAATTATTAGTGTTTAAGCTACTCTCGATAAAGCCTCCGGACCGTAATAGATAGCCGCCTAAGCATAACGTCGAGAAGCTAAGTTAGATAAATAAATACCCTTATCGTTACCGTCGCTAAGAGACCTCCGAGGAGCTACCTACGCCTATAGAAGACGACGTTCTACTTAATGCCGCTATTAGAAGCGATCCTAAGGCGACTTAATCGGCTAAAGAAGAGCCTATAGACTAAGAAGATTATGTAGAGGCTAAGGAAGAAGATAAAGACATAGAATAAGAAGATAAAGAGGAGTATAGCATTAACCTATTATAGACTATCGTCTATAGTCGCGAGGTCCTATGTAGCAAGCTAATAAAGATTATGTCCGTTAACGACTATACTATCTATAAGGATAACTAGACTTAATAGAAGAACGATTAATAGACACGACTTCGAGAGCGTTATACTAAGCCTCGCTTCGAGACTATTACGAAGGCCGATCGCTACCCTATACATCTCGAGACTAATATATTAAAAGGGTATATTTAGAGGGCTTTAGAGTAGCTCTACGAGTAGTACTTAGAAGGTAAGAAGGGCCTTACTATCTACCTAAAGATGCCGGTCTCTAAGAAGCCGCTACCGCTAAGAACGCCTACTTCTTAACGCCGTAGTAATAGCGGTAGCAACGCTACGTAATAGGCCCTCTATAAGCTTCGTACGTCTTAGCGAGCGGTAGCTAGTTTAGAAGATAATGTAGACTTCGAAGAGGAAGAGATACCTATACCTAACGGCGATTATTAACACCCCTTACGTAACCGCTAGACCTATAAGGATAAAAGCTATCCTAACCGTGGCGGCTACTATTAAGTAAATGGAAGCTAACGATAGGAGAATTATGTAAAAATTAGTCCTAACGTACTTATCCGGTAGGCGAAGGCTATTCGAACTAGCTATAATCTATTAGATCTAACGGCTCCGCCTATAACGATTAACTATCTAGGTAAGAGCCTAACGGTAACGATAATAAGATAGAAGGTAAGGGCGGAGGTTGCTTCTAGTAGTAATCCGAAGGCTATAAAGGGCGGCACTACTATAGGTAGTAGAGTAATTAACATCTACAATTATTTAGCGCCCTACTCCGAGCGTCTAACTAAGAGGTTACGGACCGATAATTATAGGTCTAGTCCCATTAGATCTAGTACTATAGCGCCTTCTAGTCTACCTAGTAATCCTAAGCGTATAATAACGCCGCCTAACATTCAACTAGACGTGTTCTTTAAATAGTTACGGCGATAAGACCGTAACGGTTAGCGAGACCGGAAGACTAATATAAGGGTAATCTATAATGTTATAAAGGAAGGGGATTATAACCTAAACTAAGTAGTAGTAGTAATACTATCGGAGTAGAAGCAAATAGGTTTAAAGGTAGGCTAACACGGTCGCATAATGAGGGTATTATAGAAGTATAATAGAGACGAGCGAGCGCTATACGAAGACCTATATTAGAACGCCGGCGCGTAGGTTACTATAGGTCGATAGGCCGGCGGTATAGCTATAGGATTTTAGACTTTATTGTTCGTACTATATCTTAGCGAGTAGTAGGTATTTTTATACGGTGTAAACGGGAGGTTCTTCGTCGATATTAGGAGCATTAGAAGGTTATCGAAAATGTATTAATTATCTTATATAGTAGTATTGTTTATAGTACCTTTCGTCGATAGTCGATCGCGGCTTCGCACGCTAACCCCGGCAATCGCGAACGCCGAGACTTCGGCGGTTTCGGACCGAAATATCTAGTAGAGAAGGTGTTAGAAAGTCGCGAATCTCTAACACATTACTAGCGCTATATCTTTACTATAAGTGCACATTTTTTTAAACGGATAACGGGAGGTTATTTAGCGAGGTCGATAGTATCGTCTCCTACCGAAGAGATAATATAGATGTGTTATTATAGTGTAGTAGTAATGCCCTATCGGTCGTTATAGATTCGGGCTTTATACGCGGGTTCTCTCCGGAAAGCGATACGAATATAGCGAGATACTAACGGCTCTAGATTAAATAGCCTCGAGGTGCCGCTAGCGACCTAAACAATTGCGAAACTACTAAATTATAGGCTCTTCTATCGCAATAGCTACCCGTAGTATATTAGAGGTAAGCTAACGAGGTATCTTTATAGGTTCGACTAATTTCGAGTAGATTACGGATAGTTAGGCCGAGGAGGAGATTGTCGCTATACTACTACCGAAAGGTGTAGAAGGGCATATCGATAGTTTAACTATGTTACCTTCGTTAGCTTATACGAGAAGCCCTTCGCCGCTAGCTTATATAAGAAGCCCTTCGGCGTAGAGAAGCCCTTCGGCGCTAGCTTATACGAGAAGCTTATTACTATAGCTAGTATTGCTAGACCTATAGCATATTAAGGCGGTTATAAAGGACTAGGCTACTAATACTACGCGTACTATAGTAGAAGAATTAAGATAAGAAATAGAAGATTTATAGAGCCGTGTTACTAAGCTAGAAATAGTTATTAGACTTAGTAAGCCTATAGATGAATAAGTAACTATAGTTAGCTATATTATATAATATTCTCCCTCCATTAATAACGATATCCGCACCGCTAGAACTACGCGGCTACGTGTCTCGAGATAGTAGTCTCGTTAGCCTCCTTAATAGCGTGTTTAATAAAGTATCCGAAGTCCTCGAAGGCGCCTACGTCTTAAATATAATGCTTAATCTAGCTCTTTAGGTAGGCGAACGAGTTCTCGATAGGGTTATAGTCCGGTAAGTATAGCGGTAGGTACTTTAACTAGACTCTAGTAGCGATATAGAGGTCCTTTACGCGGTAACTTCTATAGATTAGCGCGTTATCCATTATAAGCTACTAGCCTAAGCCGAGTTACGGTAGAACGGTGAACTCGAGCTAATCTTCGAAGATAGCGGTAGTAATTAATCCTTAGATAACGAGGGTACCTTTAAGGTAGCCGCGAGACGTTATCGCTAGTAATATACTCTATCGCTTTAACCTCTATATAGACGCGTCAAACTAATAAGGCAACCCCTTCGGTAAGTATCTAGTTTTCCGCTAGCTAGTACGCTCGTTACTAGTACTCTTATCGACGTAATAGACCTTATCCGCGTCCTTACTAGTCTACTATACCTCGAAGTCCTTACGTAGCTCTTAATTACGCTCTCTCGCGATCCGTACACTAACCTTCTTCGTCTAGTTATAACGCTTTAGCGTACGGGCGATAACATAGCGCGAGGCGATAACGTCGAATGTCTCGTAGAGGTACTAGATAATCTCGTCGTAGTAGGCGATAGGGCATTTAGTAAGGAACTCGAGGATACGCTAACTAACTATTAGCATCGATATTACGCCGACCTAGATTGCGCCCGAACACCTACCTACTTATATAGCGGTTTAAGTACTCGCTTTCGGCCTAACTTATTTAAATCCTTTACGTACGGTACGCCGAAGAGCTTATACGTGTTCCGGATCTTATCTACGCACCGCCTAGATAGGTTCATCTATAGAGCGATCTCGTTGTTCGATAAGGAGGTAGTATTAAAGAGCCGGAGAAGTTCTTAGGTCTACTAAGTAGGTAGCCGTACTATAGTAACTACCGGCTTACTAAGTAAACAACTCCTAGGACTCGCTATACCGCTAGAATTAGCGACAACATGTATTTAAAGATAGTAGAAGAACGTCCTTAATACTTAAGAGGCTATATATACTCCTACGTGCCTAATTTCCTTACCAAAATTGCGTAGTAAACCTAGGTTACACGAAGCACTATATATGAGGTACGTATAGCGGCAGTTCTACGGGTTGGCACGACATTTTGCGCATGATAATACCTCGCTCGGAATGAGGGGATTTCCGTAGGAACGTAGAACAGAATAACCGAGCAGTCGGAATTCCTAATAACCGTCGTTTTGCTAGTATACGAGTAGGGTTATCGAATTGTCTATACTTCGAGTATCGGCTCTCGGTTCTAATTAGAACTCTATCCCTTAATTTCGCACGTACGCGTCTCCCACTATTTCTATACGCGTTTCTTAGGCTCTTACTATCGTATACCGTAGATTCTAACTCTTATCCGAATACCTAGTATTTAGTATAGTAAAGATACTAGCGAGCAAACCCGGCGTAGGTAGAACGGCTTCGAATACGAACGAGAAAACTCCGGCGCGGAGGAGTAAGTAGAAGGAGGTTATAGGGTCGCAATTTCCTAGAACCTCTCGCTATAAGTTAGTACACGTAAAAGCGATACTTATTAGACTTAAGAAGTTAAAAGATAAGGGTAAGATAACGGATAATTAAACCTTTAAGGCGACTAAATAGCGAGCGCTCGCTATACGCATGTTATTAAAGTATAAGCTATTCTTTAAATAGGACTCGCTTAAGGATAAGTAGCGTAAGCTAAAGAAGGAGTTTAGGCCGTACGCGAGGCACTTAAAGCACATTAGCGGTTAGAGTACTAATTACCTACCGAGGCCGGAAAGTAATAATATTACGCGCGCTTACTTCGATAATAACGAGGATTATTAAGCCTTTAAGTATTAGGCGCCCGAGTTTGCGATAGAGTTAGAAGAAATATGCGGAAGAGATGTTACGATAGGCGATAATACGATGAGTAGTAGTCGACTCGCGGATATAGACTTAGACGGTAGTAACGTCGATAGTAAGGAAGGCGCGGCGGCGGAAGACTCTAATATCGAGGTTAAGAATAACGAAGAAGAAGCTAAGGTAGTAGAAGAGGTTAATAACCTAGACGAGTTATCTAAGTACGAGAGGTAGACCGTCCTTACCGCTCGTAATACTAGAGAGAATAAGTAGAAGAAGTAGAAGGCGATAGCTACGAGGAGAGAAGATTTAACTTAGTCGAAGGACTTTAAATAGTTAGTAAAGAAGGTAATATTGCCGTTCTAGTAGATAATAGCGAATCTAGCGAAGTTAGTCGAGAAGCTAGCTATTACTATTAGTACTATCTCTTAGGTTAGTAATCGCCTTATAGATAACGACGTCTTACTAAATGTATCCTTCGAGGATAAGATGCTTTTACTTACCGAGATTAGTAATGAGTATAGTCTAGTTAAGCACGCTTAACTTACTATCGGCTAGCTTAGAGATAGCTAGAAGAACGAGCTATTCTCGAAATACTTTACCGCCCTTCTCGATCGGATTAAGGCTTATTAATAGGCTTAATAGGCGCGTAACGAATAGATGCGATAGTAATAAATGCGCCCTTATTAGCTTATTAGTAACTATCCGTAGTAGTAGAATAGCTAGCATTAGGTGGAATAGTAGAGGATAGGTTAGGTTAGAAGAACTAGGTGTGAAGTTAAAGTTAGCTTTCCGAGTCCGAAGTTATATTTCGTAGTTAGGAGTAGAAGAGTAAAGTCTTTATACCTATAATATAGTAGGGTTTATAATTAATTTAGTTTTGTTAGTAATTAACTATGCTTTAACGAACTACACGTAATATGCTATTATATAAAGAACAAATTCTATACTCTTTACCTCTTAAACTTAACCCTGCTAAGACCGTACAAATGTAACGTTAGTCGCGCTCGTTACTATCTATCGGAGAACTCGAGAGGTATAGAAGAGATCGTTGTATATAGCTAATAGCTAGAAAGAGGAAGAAATAGCTAAACCCTTACCTAAAATAGCCCTCCGCTCCTCCCCTTAGCATACTTAGGTACTTCGCTACCTCCTACCTAGTCTCTACCCTTCTCCTACGGTCTACGTATGTCTAAACTAAACATTTCGAGATATCGTAAGTAACTCGACTACATTCTACTCGAGATTTAATCTCTAAAATGCTATCCTTTATTACTACTACTATCGTTATCCGGTTCATTATCTTCTACCTCTAGTAAGTCCTTATATTTATCCTTATCGTAGGGTACGTCTTCGAAGTCGTCGAGGTTATTAAATAGGTGTGTCTCTTCGTATAGAGGCTACGATCTATAGCCGATAATATAGTTATAAAGGACGAAGTAAGTAGTAATAAACCTTAGTTACGTAATAAGAGAATATCTACTATAAGCGCCTTCTACGAGGATCTTAAACCGCTTCTTTAATACGCCGAAAAGTCTCTCGACAACATTACGAAGCTAAGCGTAACGAAGGTTATATAACTCCTCTTTTATCTCTAGCCGTAATTCTAACTTAATCTACTCCTATAGGTAATATCTTATCGATTAGTATAGCACTAACAATCGCTTCTTATTAAACGAGTATCCGGCATTAGCGAGATAATAGCGACTCTTAGGTACATTAAAGCCCTCCTTTACTATACGATCGTATATAGTTATGTCCGCCGCTAACCCTTCGTATCCGACTAAGATATAGTACAACTTTATATTAAAGCCGCACGCCGCTATTATATTAGTCGAAATCTACCCCTTACGATTACGCCACGAAGAGTAATCTTCTACTAGTAAGGTTATAGGAATATAACTACTATTAAGGGCTCCGAGCGCGCTATAGAAGTAGTTAAACTTACTAGGTTCTTCGCTATCCTTCTTAAAGCTTACTAACTTCTCGTATAGCATCTCGTCCGCGCGCGGTATCTATATATATTTATCCTATAGCCGGTAAACAATCTTACTAACCTCCTTTATTATACGCGTAAAGGTTACGAACGAGTACTAATATATCCTTCGTAGGCTCCGGATAGAGGCATTATACCTTAAGAAGTCGTAGAAGATTATTACCTTCTTAGTTATCGATATAGTCCCTTTACCCTTTAAACTATATTCCTCGAGCTTCTAAACTAAGTCCTTTAGTACTACTTACCGCATGCTAGTCGTAGTATAATAATAATCCTCCGGACCGTCTATATACCGAAATACCTCTCTTCTACCCCTCGCCGGCTCCGTTAACGTTTAAACTACACCTACCGGTCTATACTATTTTTTCGGGGTACGACGGCGCGCCTACCTTAGCGCCGTCGAAGTAGTAACCGTAGCGCCGGCGATAGCGCCGACTATAAGAGCGAGGACAACTAGATTATCTATAGCGATTAAATAATAATAAGATAAGAGATGCTATTATTATGCTACTAAGAAGAGAGATAGCGGTATAGATAATTAGTATACGCGTTGTTCTAATTAATAATACACGGTATACGCGATAAAGGCTCGAAAGTAACGCGACAGGCCCTTATACACGGCTTAATTCCTCGAAAAAAAGTAGGTATAGTTTAACCCGACTTTTAGGCCTTATTACCTTCCTTATACGGTAAACCGTAGCCGTAGGCCTATACGTAGTAGAAGATATCCTATTCCTACGCTAACAGTCGATATAGAAGGTATACGACCTAGATATTCTACTCGGGTATGCTCTAACCCTACAGAAAGCGAAAAACCGACCCCTAGGAATACACAACCTCAGGATAGGTCAAAGAAATATGAGCGACCTGGACTACTGCACCTGCAAAAGAACTGCATCCGCATCATCACCGCTTTTCCGAGAGACTAGTACACACCAATTGGAGGCTGGCTAGGTCACCCTGGGTATGTCATGCATATTCTCCGAACCTTGCTGCACATCCTTGGATCGACTGCAGCGACTAGGTCAACAATGTCAGTGATGAATGTCACTGTCACAACTTTCGGTCTCCCAGACACCACTTTTCGGTGCCGTTGCGTGGTCCAAGCGGTCTTGGAGGTATGCGGCACCTTCTCTTGATGATGACTGCTTGCACGGCTCACGGCCGGCATGTGCATATTCTGCATCGAGCCGTTCGATCATTCTACTCAATAACTCATTCTCTCCGCAACCTGGAGTGCGAGATTCTCTCGGCTCTTCTGTCAGCAAGAAAGGAATGGCACGTGAATGCTAATCTATTCTTGCGTGGGCTCAGGCTCACACCCTGCACGTATGAGCTTGTTTGTTCTTGGCTTCGCATGGTGCTCATGAGACTTCTCTGGAGATTTCAAGTTGAGATTGCTCTCCCTTATCATTATTATTATTCAATACCTCAGTCGTCAATGTTAGCAGGAAGCAACTTTCTCAAGATGTGCCGATGAGCTTCGTGCAATGAATCGTCACGCTTCCGTGGAAGACCTCTAGAAGCACATCGCTGCTTCTGTCAGGGACCTTACTTAGTAGCTAAAGTTTTGACAAGCCGGAAACCAGCGCATCCTCGAAGTCTACACACATTATTATTACTCAACAAGATCATCGCGCAACAGCGGCGCACTAGAAATACCCCGGCCGCACTCTCTCAGATACGCTGAACACATCACCAGCGACATGGTAGATGTAAGGCTGAATGCGCCACTTTTGGAAGGTCCATCAGCAAGATGCCCAGTTCGCGATACATCTCGCGGAATGTCCAAGAGCTATTGCCACCACACGTGGCCGGTTTGGAGACCTTGAACTGTGCATGCGGCTTGTACTGTATCGACGGAGCAGGGGATGTGCAACCTAGACCTGGTTTCAATGATCTACCCTATTACCCGCTTAACATCGGCCAGCCCTGCAAGGCTAGAAAGGGTTCTTGCATCGCCAACTGGCTGAAGGAACATCAAAGTTGAGATTGTGGACATGCAGCACCACTTGTTTGGCGTGGAGCGCAATATTGGCCTCGGGGTCGTCGACTTGTTTCGGATCAAACAGCTTACACCATGACCGCCTATTCCGGTCGAACCTTGATCAGGATGCAAGCTGTACGATCATACATGAAATGCAGCCTCTCCAATCTGACGGAATTCATGCTCCTTGAGTGTGTAATCTGGCAGACAGCCATTCGCAGGCTTGTGTCCTAAAGCTGGGCCAGCAGGAAGATCTCAGCCAACGTATATGTTCTGGTTCTTGCCATCGTTTGCCTCGTTTGCCATTGTTTGCCATTGTTTGCCATCGTTTGCCATCAATAGCCATCAATAAGGGTGTCACTCCTTGGGAACTCATGACCTACACGCCAAGATAACCAAGCAACATCATGTCGGGTACCGAGAAACAACCAAGAAGCCTCAGCTTTGTTACTACAGTCCATGGCTCGAGAAAGTCGGTTGACGAGGCGTACGATTTCCTGGCGCAACATGTCGAGATCGCTGGAGAAGAGGCTGTCGACCTCAAGAAGTTACGACGCCGGATAGACTGGCGCCTCATGCCGATCATGTTCACATTATACTTCTTTCAATTTCTGGACAAGTCCCTCCTGAACTATGCCATCATCATGGGACTGCCGAAGGATCTCAAGTTGGAGGGTAACGAACTCAACAACATCGCTTCTGCCCTATGGTGGGCCTACCTTGCGATGAGTCCTCTCGTGGGCTTGATACAGAACAAAGTGCGCATTGGCAAGTGGCTAGGAGTCAACATGTTCTTGTGGGGCATCGTCGTCTCCTGCACTGCGGCAGTTAAGAGCTACCACCAATTTCTGGCTATACGAATTCTCATGGGTGTCTTCGACGCTGCGATACCGCCGGCAGTCATGCTTCTCAGCGCTCAGTACTACAGGAAGGACGAACAAGCCATGAGATACGCTTTTTGGTTCAGCAGCGTGGGATCGGCCCAGCTTTGTGGAGGCTTCATATCATTTGGCTTTCAGAATGTACACACCTCGACGCTTGAAGGCTGGCGTAAGTGCCAATGACTGTCTTTGTAGATCAGCTGCTAATCTGCTGCCACAGGAATCATGTTTCTCGTACTTGGCCTGATTAGCCTAGTCGTCGGCCTATTATGCTTTATGTTCATGCCAGACACTCCTATGGCTGCACGATTCTTGACCAATGTGGAAAAGAAAGCTTTGCTCAAGCATATAGCAGTCAATAAAACTGGCGTGTCTTCTCACACCATCGAGTGGTATCAATTGAAGGAGCTCCTGGTCGACCCGCAACTCTGGCTTCTCACAATCAACGTCGTAATCGTCGCTACTGGAAGCGGTATCCTTCAGATCTACGGCGCCACAATCATCAAGAGCTTCGGGTTCACATCGAAAGAAGCCTCGCTCCTTCAAACGCCCAGCGGACTCGTAGCAGTGGTCGCCACCCTCTTCTTCTCCTACGCAATTCGACAGCATTGGGTCAATCGCGTCACTGCTTCGTGGATCGGCTACACTTTATCGCTTACCGGCACCTGCCTGGTCGCATTCGCCGACAAGACTAATAAAGGCGCCATGCTTTCGGGAATCTATCTGATCGCATTTTCGACGCACACAGTCGGAATCAAATATCAGTGGATTGCGGCAAACGTTGGTGGACATACGAAACGAGCTGCCAGTACCGCGTTGGTCAGCGGGGCTTTCTCGATCGGTCACATTGTGGCACCATATGCTGTTCAAAAGAAGTCTGCACCGGATTATCAACCGGCGCGATTAGTCCTGGTGGCTTCAAAAGCTGTCGCGCTTGGTATTATCACTTTGCTCGGCCTGTACTACCTGCTCGAAAACAGGCGTAGAAACAAGAAGTACGGCCCTGCTGGCGAACAAACCCCAGAAGATGTCAATCCGGATGATTGGGCCAACATGACCGACAAGGAGAAACAGAAGGCTTTCAGATATGTTTACTAAGCTCTTATACCGGTGTCCTTTGGGGTCTTTGCATGCATTAGAACTAGAATCACGGCCGAGATAACGACAGAATGATACATACTAACCAATCCACCTTTCCGCCTCTCTCGCGCATGTACTTTTCTTCCCTTTCCCATGCATAGACTTTAGAAGGTGTAGTTGGTCTCCAACATTTCCTCTACGAGGAAGATCGTGGATGTTCGTGCATTTGGTACGCGGCCGAAAATTGCCGATCAGGGATCATGCCGTCTTCAGCCTCGTTATAGCCGGCTTGCCTTTCTGGAAGGTATGTCTTGCCATTGCAAGAGCTCGGAGATCTAGACATCTTCGAATGTCGCAGATGTCTTCATGGCCAAGGCATGAGGCTTGAAGCTTGGACATACTGTACCGCGTTACATTGTGCCTGCCTCATCGTATTCAGACAGCTTCCGTGGGCATCTCATACATACTTCTGGAACTTCACGGTTGCTGTGCTGTCTTCCAGCGGTGAGCGAGCCAGTAGTCCTTTTCGAAACATTTCTGCTTTGCTTTACAGTGGTATCTGCTAGGTGCCGCTCGAAGCGCAGATGGCTTGGTCGTTGAAGGATCAAGAGAGCCGAATCTATGCCAGAGATCCTGGTACGGCTTCATGCGAAGAGACTCTTCGTGGCGTCTTTGGATGGGTATGGCGGTGTGCGAGTCATGTGAATCCGTGGAAAAGACGGTCCTTGATACTTCGCCTCGAGATGCATAATGAGTGGCGTCTTAATTGATGTCGGAACCTGACGAGGCTCTTCGAGACCGCAGATGTATTGTATCTGGAGTATGACCGCATCAAGCAGACATTATTTGACGCTATACATGTGAAGGACATGAAGAGCGTGTACGGGATGAAGTTGGTGCTGCGCTTGTGCGCCACACGGCTGTGCCACAACGCCACGATTTTCCCTTCACATGCTTGCTTGCTCGCTGGCGGGGAGTTGTTGATCGCTTCTGTTGACAAATAATCACAAGTTGGAATACACGCTGCACAGAAGATCCTGTTGAAAGATCGTATACAAGAACCGCATACACGAAGGTTCACAATGTCTTCATACCTAAGCAACCTGCTCACACACACCACTTCCAGATACAACTCTTTCAAGAGGACACTACTCTCGAGCGAAGACGACGGCGACACTGAAGACGATACACATGTCTGCCGTGTGCTACGAGCATATTACAGCGAGAAGGGGCGCCCTTTCCCTCCTTGGCTACCACCAGACCCTAACGACAAGCGAGCGATCACACCCCAGCCCTATGCCCAGCAAGGCAATTACTTTGGAGGCACAGCAGGGAAGAGCCCGTATGGGCACGTACAGAATCAAGGAGGCCAGCGAGGTAGTTTGAGTGATCTATGGGATCCTCCATCTGCACCCGCCAACAATGCTCCCATGCAACCCACAAGCCTGCGCAATGCTCGTCGCCCAATGAACCAGCCTCCTGCAAATATGAGCAGTGGTAACCTCGCGCCTCCTCAAGCTCGACCGCTACCTTCGCAAAGAGCTGGAAGCTACCAGACACAGGGTCTGCCACAGCAACAGATGGGCAGCAGGCCTGGTAGTGGAGTAGAGCCAAGCCCGCCATCGAGCAGCGCTGGACTCACTGCCGGAAGTGCACAAGAGAGGCTGAAGGCAAGGCTATGGGGTGGTAAGAGTGGTGTCAGTCCACAGCCGAGTCCTGCAATGAGCTCTGTGGGAGCATCAAACCCGTACGATCAGCCTCAGATGGGCTCAAATGCACCGTGGAATGGTGGAGGCGGAAACCCTTATGACAATGGTGGCAATGGAAGACGCTACGGCAGACAATGAGGCTGGCCTTGCAAAGAATGTCGCATGCGCAAGCTATGATGTCGGCAGGGAAGATATGGGCGCTGGCTATCCACATAGAAGATTACGACACTGATGAGACCATGGCTAGACCGACAAAGAGCGTTGGCTATGAATGGAAGCTTGACTTGATGTCCACTCTGCGCTGGCACGAGCCTTACATTAGCAGAGGCGTATCGTAGACGCTTCTTGCTTGCCATAGCGAGCCTGGTGGGTCATAAGCAGCCTGCCGAGGCGGTTGCCGCTTTGGGACAGCTCACTACAACAATTCGAAGGCATCTTTTGCAGACTTTCTGCGCACAACCATCCGACACCCAACGAAGGACGTACTTTTCTGATGATGGATGGCAAATGCGGGATTCACGACCAACACGTTCACGCAATACGTGTTTCGACTCGTTGCCTCGTTATTCACTTTGATGGCGAGACTTTTAAGCTTCCAGCGACATAGAGGAGCTGAATTGCGTGCTCAACGATGCTGATGATCTGCGCGCATCAAGATCAAAGCTCCAGAATGCCTGCATGATAAAGTCGACACGATACCCTGTAGAATCGAGAGCTCAAGATCTTCCTATCATTATTTTCGGCAGCGAATTTGGTGTCTTGCAAAATGGCGAAAAGAGAGTATACAGATTCGGCTATCTACAATGCCCACCATGAGCGATTTAATCGTGCAGGCTTGCCTAAAGACCAGGCAGAATGGATTCAGCGTGCGAAAGAGGTCTCTGACATTCTCGCCGAGGATGCTGCAAAGCGTGACATCGAGAACAAATCTCCAAGAGCTGAGGTTTCGCTGTTGAAATCTGCTGGACTGCTGAAGGTCCTTGGACCTCAGAAGTATGGAGGCGGCGAGCAGGTGAGAGCATATTTGGTCCACTTTTGGGCTGTTACTAAGTTGTCACCAGAGCTGGGAAACAGGCTATAAGGTTATTCGAGAAGTCGCTAAAGGAGATGGATCGCTTGGAATGCTGCTTGGATATCATTTGCTGTGGTCGACCACTGCCAACGTTGTGGGCACTGATGAACAGCAAGATAGTGTGCAAGAGGCCATCATCAGGAACAACTTCTTCGTTGGAGGAGCGGTCAACCCACGCGACAGCGACCTGAAGATCACTTCGGAGGGCGATGAACTTGTTTTTAATGGATTGAAGAACTTCAATACTGGTGGTGTTGTCAGCGACCTGACTGTCCTTGAAGGTGTGCTTGAGGGCACAGAGGATCACATATTCACGCTGGTCAAGACAGAACAGCCAGGAATTCAATTCGCTCACAACTGGGACAACGTTGGTTTGCGACTCACAGAGTCCGGCAGTGTCAAGATTGACAATGTTCGTGTACCATGGACAGACGCACTTGGATGGGACCCGGAAAAGAAGAAACCAATCCCAGAAATCCTCGGACTGCCGTTCGCAAGCATGTTGCTGCCCACCATCCAGCTTGTCTTCAGCAACTTCTATCTTGGTATTGCTCAGGGTGCGCTTGCAGCTGCTACCCAGTACACCTTGAAAGGAACAAGAGCTTGGCCGTTTGGCGGTGACAATAAGGACAAGGCTGTTGATGAGTGGTACATTCTCGAACGCTACGGCGAGTTCCGCGCACACCTTGCGGCTGCTGATGCACTCGCCGACCGTGTCGGCGCCGAAGTGGCCAATCTTTACAAGGAAGCAGGTCAGTATGGCTCTGTCGTGGACCCAGAGACCACAAGCTTCAAGCAGCATATCAACCCGAATTACCTCGCCAATGGTCGCTCCAGCAATGCCAGCACGGGACCAAATCCTCCATACTCCATCTCAACAACGGGCAACTTCCAAGTGCCTCAGACGAACGGCCACGCCAATGGCCACACCAATGGCGCATCCACCAGTCGTGGTAGGGCTGGGATCACTGCCCAACGCCGAGGTGAGCTTGCAGCAAACGTCGCCCACGTCAAGGTTGTGACCACGGATACTGGACTCGCAGTCACAGCGGGAATCTTTGAGATGCTGGGAGCAAGAGCGACAGGCAAGAAGTATGGCTTTGATCGATACTGGAGGGACATCAGAACGCACTCGCTGCACGACCCAGTCGCATACAAGAAGCGTGAGGTTGGGCGCTTCCAGTTGTTGGGCGAGATTCCGGAGCCAACATGGTATACATAACTCGGTTGCGGCGGTTGTGCACTTTGTATCGTAGCAGAAAGACTTGCGGAAGTGCTTGCTGTGTCGGCTCTATGGTAATGAAAAGCGTCGTGTTCGAAGAAACAATATACAGCTCCTTTGCGGTTGCCGTGACCAGCCCAGTCTTGGCACGAGGCAGCCAATGTCGATCAACCTTGCCCTGCGATGCTCCTCTACTTTCTAACTTCTGCTACCACCTTTCCTGCTCTCGTAGACTTCTGTAAAATATTGATAATCCAAGCGCTTTACTTCTTGAACATACTTTGCGACGTATCGACACTACGTGATCTGCCGCGTAAGCCTCAGTAAACGAGGGACGTCCCATCCGGCTCACGAGGTCCCCATTGCACACCATCATTGAAGCGACTCCGAGCCGCGTACTAATCAACAATAACCGCAACGATGGGCTTTATGGAAATTTTCAAAGTGAGTCTTCCCCTCCCCTCCACCCCTTTCCCCCAACCCAACTAACAATCTAGGCCCTCTTCCTCCCCGCCCTCATCGCAGCAGCCCTCTACCTCCTCCTCGCCTTCCTGATCGTTCCCATGATTAAGAGACATCGAGAACGATACTCACAATACTTGCCTCTCGGCTCGATTCAGCGACAGACGAATGGTGTGAGGGATCGATTGGGTCGTTTTGTTGTGAGAATGGTTATGAGTAGACGACGGGATGTCGTTGATGCGGATGGACAGAGGAGTAGTGGAAGTGATGATTTCGCGGTGGAGGATGGGGATCGCATGGTCGGGTTCGATGTTGAGGGGCAGAGGGGTGGTGGGAGGAGGTGATGGGGTGGGGATATGGAGATTGTGATGATGAAGGCTGAGAGAGGAGATGCTGGATATGTTATACGAGACGAAATGGCTTTGGAGCAGGGCAAGAAATATCAGAGCGGCAGCGTGACGATGCGAATGAAGGTGCTCGCACGTGAGGCCAAGGGATGATATCGAGCATGGCAGCATAAACGAGAAGTCTCACAATGGATATTCAGTACCAAGACGCGTAAGAGAGCACAGAGACGCGTGAAAGTACGTGATCCGGAAGCAGAGGAAGGTGCGGCTATGCGCCTGCCATTGAAGGGAACTTGAGCACTCCCACCACAATCTACCCAACTCTCCTACACCTGACATCACTTCTGTCGCTTACACCCTGCCGGCCAAGAATGTTCGACTCCACTGGCATTATAGAGATCTTCGTATCACGAATCGACTCTCGCGAGAGCAACCCAAGGTATCTGCCGCCCTCACCACTCCCCGATGGAACTGGCGGCACGCACTTGCCCGCCGTGCCAACTCAAGAACGCTTCGCCATCAGCATATTCCTCACAGAAAAGTTTGATTGCATGGGCAGCGACACTGTCAGGGTCACCTTCTCACTCAGTGGCGCCATCTCGTGCACTGTGAAATACTTCCAGGATTGGCAGTGTTCGTGCGCTGCTTTGGCCAGCTCCGAGGAAGGGGAAATGCCGGCGAAAGCAATCGTTTCACCAAAGCACGGGTGCTACGAGCAACTGGAGCGCATCGCCTTTCAAGAGGCTCTACTTGGTCCAGTCAATGCTCAAGGCTGGCCTCTTGAGGCCGGAGAACTGGATGAAGGCTGCATCATCATCACGCTTCAACGAGGAACAACCGAGCCTTGCGTGCTACCGCCGACGAGCAAGTATCGCTTCGTACCAGCTACGGGCTCTGCAGGCGCTTCTACGACCATGACATTCGACTATCGATCACGGTGTAAGCTCACAAGATCACGCTCAAGTCGCTACCACTGACATTGGAGCAGATAGAGGCTTGGTGGAGCTATTATCAACCACGACCTTCTCCAGGTGCAGCGCTCCCAGCTTACAGATGACGCGATGTCCAAGTGGACTCTCTGTACTTGGCAAGCATGCGCTAGAGGTAAGTCATGTTCTTGCTGATGTTTGTTCTCGAGCTCATCATGTACGTTGCAGGAGCGTTCAGAAGACACCAATCCCGAAGATCCGAAAAGCAAGAAAGCAAAGCTTGCCAGCGACGGCCTTGGGTCTTCATCCATGCTGGCACAAGAGTATCACCATCCGCTCTCGCCGTTCTGGTCTGAAGAGTCAACTTGATTTGAGGAGAAAGTTTGAAACGGAGTCAATGTCAAGGACATACTTTCTGCTATGTTGAGCATGTTCAGGCATCGCGTTGCTGGTGGGACTGATGAACTGCATTGCTGTCACCTGAGCACATGTCGCTTAGTTCTGATTCAATCCATATATATAGCGAAACACTAATCTGTACATCATTAATCTAACCTGCTCGCTTTCATCCACGCTCTCACAATTTCAACCAATCCCCAACCCCCTCCCAACTCTCCGCAAGCATCCCATCAAAACTTGCCTTCTCAATCCTATCCTCAACGATATACCTCCAGTACTCTTCTTCACCCACTTCGGAGCACCAAACCACTCACTCTCAACCTCAACCCCTCCCTCCCAACCCTTCAAAGCAACAGGCTCATATTTCCCCTCCCCAACACTCCCGCCCCACCATTCTCCATCCTATACCGTACAGAAGGATGAAGAAACTCTCCCAAAGGTTCCCCAGTCTTGGCGTCGGTGAGATGGTATTCGAGCTTGTCGTCCGAGGATTCCCGTTGGAGTAGCCTTTTGCGCTCGAGGGGACGTTTCTTTTTTTGGAGTCGTAGAAATCTGAAATTTTTTTTGGGCGTTGACGGGGGAGGTAGCTTGGGTCGAAGGTTTGGGATTTGTTTATTGGGTCATCATTCATGCTAGTGTTATGTCGGAAAGGGAGGTGTTTTGGTAGCCGCCGCTGATGGAGGTGTGGACGCCTGCGAACCGGCATTGGCGGAGTTGTTTGAGATTTTGAGGTTTGTTGTTGTCGCCGCGAGGTGATTCCCAGACTGTGGGGGCGAAGGTGTCGCGTTGTTCGTCTAGGGCTAGGGCTTGGTAGGCAGGCGTTTTCGACGTTGGGTGCGACTTGCGTGTTTATGAATGAGTATTCGGCTTTGCTGGATTTGTAGAGGGAGAGGCCGAAAGGTTTTACGTCTGGCACGCCGAGGGAGCCGACTGTGTCAAAGATTGCTACAGCTTTGATGGGGATTTTTGGCCGAGTGAGACCTGCTTTGGCGAGCTTTTGAACATATCAATAGGCCTCGCCGAAAGCTGGGCGATTGGCGATCGGCCAAGCGGCCGTGCCGTAGCCTAGTTTGTAGTTTGGAGTGTATTGGTTTTCCCAGTCCATGAATATTGGGTAGAAAGATTCCATACCGAGCTTTGTTAGGAGGCCGACTGAGGAGATCAGACCGACTACTGAGCGGGCTGTGAAGGCTCCTAGGGAGACGTGTCAGCTCCGGGAAGCCAGAAGCCTTAAAGACCGATTTACCTCTCGAAAACCCGACCAAGAAGATCTCATCTCCGTCTTCGTAGTTGTTCGCAAGGAATCCATAGGCTTGTCTTATTGCCTCATCGATGCCCTGTCCGAGATATCCACCAATAATGAAGTTATAAGTATTGCCTTCGCTCCCGAGACCGCCATGATAATAACAAATCTTTGGAGTGCCATCAGAGGAGCGAGACTTCAGGGCCCGACAAATGCGAGTGACATTCGATGGAGCTGCTAAGGTGCTAGAGTCCCGTGGCCCTGAAATCGAGGGGGACTAGCTGTTGTCAGAGTTCAACCAGGTGCCATCGACGGCGAGGATGAGGCGTTTACCTGGCATTTCTATGATAATAGACCTTGTGATGAGTGGGGCCGAGGACGAGCAGATGATAGGAGATAGATCCCTCAATGGGAGCCGTTAGGTCAGTATCAGGTCAGTAGACAAGGAGAGGCACAGAAGCGCAGGAGCATCATGGACTTCATATCTGCTACTCTGAGTCTTGCGAGCTGATCTCGAACACACCTTGCAAGGCTCGTATGAGCACTTGTCGTCGACAATGGCTGTGTGACTGCCATGTGTCTCGCTCCCGGCCATTGACAGAGCTCGGAACGCGCATGGCAAAGGCGCCACCCACGCCGCTGAGGGCGAGTGGCTTCTGCCCAGCTCAGCTGATGTCTAGTACGGAGCTGTAGCAACTAAATCTAGTAGAGCTCAATGGGACCACAGAATCGACTGAACTCGAAGCGCAAGAAGATCTTTAGATGACAGAACCTCGTGGTAGAAGTGAAGTTCTTGATCGGAGCCCACTCCGTCTTGGCACCCAAGTCCTCGACCTCAGCTCCGTTCCATTATCACGACTACATGTGTCATAATCATCGACTAGCGCAACATTCTCGAGTGAAAAAGCCCTGTGAGCTGACAAGCAGGTGTATATGCGCCCATAGCGCAATCCGTACCGCCCTCTGCAGTGCCGAAGCAGTTTGAGAACCCTCCGGAAGCCCAATCGCAGTCCTCTAGATGTATAGAGTATCGATTGTCAAACTCCAATGGATCTTGAAATCGTCGATTGTCGCGCAAAGAATACCTCACTTCTAACGAAACGCATGACAGCACCTTAGGAAGACACGAGACTGGAGTAAGCGGCCTTGAACGGCGCGCATCTCGATTTTCAGAAGCTTGTTGCAGAGCATGTTATCGCCGTCGCTTCTTCATTACGGAAGCGGGACGACTTGGAAGTTGGATCTGAGATTATGGAAGTTTGCGATTATGTGACTGTAGGATGGATGGCCTTTCATTCTTTGATCTTGCAATGATGATAATGAATGGGCAATGATTGGCACGAGTTATATATAGTCCTACGACTATGGACGACAGTGCTTTTCGCGATTATGAGGAGAGAGGTGATGCGGACATCATGTTTACGATCCCTTGACAGTCAGAGAAGAGACAGCAACATAGTTCCCGTTACCATGGCAGATTTGCTCCAGCCCTGAGATGGTATATGCAATCACAAAAACTCGACATCGTGGTCGGCCGGCATACCTTTGCTCTGCTCGAGCGTGGCCTGGCTGGCGCTGTCATCCAATTCACTGGGTCCTGAGTCAGAGTCTGCATCGTCCATCTCAACCTGATCCTCGAAAGGCACCGAATGATCAGCGCCAGCCAGCACAATGTCCCGCTCTAAACGCTCTCCAGCCGACTTCTGGTACTCAGAGTCCTCTGCAAGCATCTCTGCAATTGCAGCCTTCTCCAGACGATCGAGCTCAGCCCTGCGATCCGCGAAATCCTTCTGCGTCGCCACAATGCTGGCTCCCAAGGAATCTTTGTTTCGCTCAATCTCCGCAAGCGCGAATTGAGCCCTGCGTCGGAGCTGAGCTATACGGCCTGTGGCTGCCTCGTCGTTCAAGAGCCTCGTCAGCACCTCAGCATCCTGTAAGAGTTGTTCAACCAATTTGGCAGAGATAGGCTGACGATGTACTGCAGTGTGACGGACCTTGGCGATAGTCTTCTAACATTCTTTGCACCTCGACAAGAAGCTTGTGCTGAGTTTTGAGGGGAAGATATACTGGCCATAATGATGGGGTGCTATGCATAGTCTCTACAGATCGTGTTAGTAAAGCCAGCAGATGACCATATTACATACCACATGGCTGCATAGCCTGAGTCACACCCGTCCGCCACTCCCGAAATCTTCCTTGTCTTCATCTCCAAGAATTCGTTCAAGGTTTGAAGCTCATTGCGTACCGCCTCAGCTTCCGAGGCCTCACGTTCTGCGCTCTGTGCAGGAGAGACCTCGAACATTGCAGTTTTGCTTGGAGAGTCGAGCTGTATACACCAGCCTTGAGCAACGTCTTCGCAACGTTGCTCACGCTGTCGATATACAGCTGTACGCTTGTATCAAAGCTGTGAGCTCTGGAGTCTTGCCGCAGGAGGGCTGCCCAGGAACTCGTGGCGAAGTGCCATATACACTCTCTGCTCATCGGGGCGGTTCTTGAGCATTGTACAAAGCGACTTCTTCAGTGCGAGTTGAGACAAGCTGTAGGAGGAGTGAGGGACGCCTTCCTATCTCCGGTTCAGCCCCTTCCTGATTCGCAGGCAGGCACAACACGTACCTTCCACTCTGATATTCAACTGAGTAGAGTAACTGCCAAGCTTCTTGCTTCAGCAATAAGAATTCTTCCAGAGAATGAAAGTGATGGCAAATTGTGGCGTGGTAGGTGCGTACGTGGCGGAAGAGGTCAGTGGTCACCTTTTGCAAGATCCTTGATCCATGCTGCCAGAGAGTGTGCAGATTGGTGACTTGAGCAGGAAACCATTCGACAAAGACATCTCAAAATTCTATGGGTATTAAGCTGATTGCGCTCGAATGCGATGCACTGCATTTCCATTCACTTCTATGCCTTGATCTCCTTCCAATCCGGTACCCACTGCTTGACAGCCTTCATAAATTTGAAGAAACCGACATTGTACTCCGTGTGCCCGTACTTCTTATCAACCACTTTCTGTGGAAACGCGATGCCAGCGCCATAGAGTCCAGGAAGCGGTCTCAGATCCCCGATAGTGCCATCATCGCTCTCCACAACATAGTCGAAGGTTCCCGTGTCATGGTCGAACTGTGGCTCAATCTTCTTTCCAGTATCCGCCTCAGTCAATAATGGTAATGGGTTACGCGAGTAGCCAATAGCTTGGATGACGTATTGGCAGTCGTCGAGATGCTGTCGGTAGACAGACTCCTCGTCGCCTTTCTGGTAGTTGATAGGCGTGATGATTTTTCCGACAGGACTATTAGGAAGGTTCTCCGGTTCAAGATTTTCCCGAGCCCAGACTGCTGCTTCACCTTTAAGACCAGTGTTGTCACGAGCAATGAAGCCGTCTTCGTATTCTGCGTATCGCAGCGGGTGTCGGGTGAACCACTTCACTTTGAGACCGGGTCGTGTAGATAGCGCAAGGTTAGAGAGGTTCATAAGGACCAGGACTGCAGAATGGGAGGCACCGATGACAGCGACGGTGGTATCGCCCTGTGATGACAAGAGGGCAGCTAATCTCGTTGGCGATAGTGCAACGTCCAAGTCAATGTGCTGGAGATGTTCGGGCTCGTATGGTAGTTTTGGGTCCATGGGCGCAGATCCAGTACAGAGTATCAAACGCTTAGCTTGAACACTGCTGATGTCTTCTGGAGTTGGGTTCGAGCTATCGATATTGACAGTCCAGTGACCCGACTGGTCGTCGAAAATTGCTTCCTGTACGCGTCCCTTCTGAGTGATAACACCGGGCGTTCTCTTCAGGCCATGCGTGAGCATCAAGCACATGTCTGCGGCATGGCTGAGATGACAGCCTTTCTCCTGGTCAAGCTGCCTCATATGTTGGAGCTTATCACTCTTCGCGTCCATTGCAGCACCATCTGAAGGGCTCGGCTCCTCCCATCGATCTCTCGAAGGGAGTCCAGAGACAATCTTCCTGAAAGGTGCAACGGCAGTAGCAAAATCAATGAATAGCTTGACTTTGGTGTTCGAAGGCACTTCTCGGTAATATCCATTGACTCTGCCACCGTCGAAGTGATCGTCCACCCACAAAATCTTGTCTATTCGGTTCTCCAGCAAGTTACCCACAGCTGTAATGCCCGCCGGTCCTGCTCCGACCACAACAGCCTCATATGTGTCGTAAGGTCCAGACAGCTTCGAATCTCTTCGAATCTGTTCATGTCTGCTGTGGGTTGCCATAGTTCTCGTGGTCGTCGGTGCTGGGGAATATTGTGAAGAACGAGCAGCAGCAACTCTCGCGGAGACGGAGGTAGATAGCGGTCTAGCACAAGAGCGAGGGACCGGTTTCACCGCAGTCGTAGATAGAGCTCTCCCGCCCGCAGCTTGAGCCACGCATGCCCTTACGCACGTCCATCCCAGATCGGCATGACGCCGGGAGACGTTCCTCCCTCGATGATTGACCAGGCTGAGTGTTCCGGCAACAGCGTTCCTAGCCAGAGTGCTGGAAGCCATGTATTGGGCCAGACAACTCTCCTACAAGCCCAAATGCAAATCTCCAAGCACTGCCTCTCCTGGTCAATTGAAGCTGATAGCAATGCGGGTGGGGCCAGTCAAGGGCTTAGATGCAGAAGTTATTCGTGGACGTTCTCCCTATGCGATAGGTGAATGCTCCGGGTCGTCGCTTCCGACAGGGGTGTGCTTCAAGCTCTCTTACAATCTTTCCGACGGGCCGCAGTGCGAGAAGACGGCAAAGGAAGAGACGCGTTGGCCGGTGGATCGTGCAGCTGCGCAATTGCCTGCCGCCGAGACGATGTGCCCAGGAGTGTAGATTATTATTGTCGCCGTTGGCAAAAGTCCTGATGTGAAGAATGCCCTAGAGATGGCCTTTTGCTGTTGTTTGTGGTGGCGAGCTGTGCCAAGTCCGACACTTTGTTCACACCAAGTCCAGAAGCGAGATCGGCGGGCGAAAACGCCAAGAAGACAAAGATTTCTCTCTCGACAATGAGTGGAAGTGGCGATGGCGATTCATGGTGGAAAGAGAGAGCAGCGACTTTGTTTCTGTAGGCAGATGGAAATTTTTCAGAGAAGCACAGGCGCTGAAGTTGTATAACAGTCATAGAGCGGTACGCTATGGATGGCGCAATTGATGAGAAGTTTGGCATCATCGCTGCCGAGAACGGAGTCCTCCTCCTCTTTCATCACAATTCACTTCACTTGCCGACCTGGTCGACAGGAAGGGACATCACCAGGCTACCGAGCTGGGCTTGACTACGTGGAGTATTCATGCGAGCCTTGAGCTTGCCGCTGGGTGCACTGTACGGAGTACACATTCAGTTTGTAGAGCTCGGCCTTGATGCTTCGTTTGTAGGACGAGAAGCTGTTCGATGGCGGCAACGACACAAGCCTGACGATATCAATGGAGACCCATTCCCAAGACCACGCCGAATCACTTACCTGGTATGGGCAGAAGGAAGTCAGGAAATCTCCCACATCAAGGTGGCCGGCCTTCCGGTAGCTCTCGTCAGTGACCTCTTGGCCAGTGCGGGCGAAGGACGCCGGCGCGCAGGTAGACAAAAAAGGCTTGCGAGGGCTGCGAGGCACCGACGGGGACCTTGAGAACCTTGCCAATGTTCTGAGCTCTGAAGCGGATCTGTAAGGGGGTCGGCAACGTGACTAGACGAGGCTGTAACATGTGTAGGATTCTTGATGGCGACAGAACCTCCGCGAGCGAAAGTGCCAGAGCGAGCATGTGCAGCGACTGAAGCTTTGAGCTCGTCAAGCACGGCCCTGTGTTCTTGCTTTTCTTCCTTCTCGCTGGCGGAATTCTTGCCATCATCTGTCTCCAGCTCTACATTCGCCGGCCGCTCGGTCACGATGGACTCAGAAGCAGGCTTCTGTGATGATGATGAACTCGCCCTGCCAGGTCTACGGCTAGGAGTGTGAATCAGTGTCAAAAGTGTGAATAATTTGATAGTCAAAGTTGTCTCTGGGGAGTGATGGACAATCTTTCAGGAACAGATCACCCAGAGATCAGGACGATTCGCTGCCTCCGTTTGAAGCGACGTTGTCACCTTGTCTTCACAACGGCTCTCTGCTGCCACCGTCTCGCCGAAGCAGTCTCCTACCCCATGCGAGCGCGGGGGTGGTCTCAATGCAAGATGATACAGCAAGAGTCGAAGGCCTTACACCATTTAGAAAGCAGTGATCTCAAGCCAGCGTTGAGCATGGCATACAAAACGGACATCTTATGGCCGGATGTCTGCTGTGCGGCCAATTTGCACCCAACTGTTCTTGGGCCTCAGCCATATGTTGTGCGTCTCTTCATTTCGTGGAAGTAGACATGGCCCCAACTCGCCGGCCATGGGCCACGCCCTTTCTTCGTGATAAATGCAGCGAGCATAGAGTTCAATACTCCCTCTTCGAAACGGTGATCTTCCATCGCCACATTGCATGTCAGTATCTGGTTCATTTCAGACGTTATGCCGCTGTGGTCTGACCCAGGTGACGCCCGTTTGTCTGCGCCGCTAGTGTGATCAGTGAAGCCATGCGTGCCTGATATATTCGCGTGTTGTTTGCATGTGATAGTCGTGGGTGGTGGGCCGATTGCAAGCACCGATCGTGTGTCTCAATTTTTGAGAGTGGCTCTCATTGGCAGGGTGTAGCCAGAGCGCGCGCCAAGAGGCACTTCCCCGCATCTACTAGCAGCTGCGCAGGAGGAGCTCTGGAGATTGGAGTTGGACTGGACAAGGCAAGGCAAGACAGGCTGGCAGACACTGAGGTACAACGAGAGCTTCCTTCCGGCTGATATCGGCATTACCTGGAGTCCTGGACCTACACCTTCGACCTACGAATCGATCGTAAGCAATTGTGCATGAGCTAAGCCGTCATCACACCGTCGACATCATTCGCACCATACCAAACACACCTCCTATTGCTACAACACACCCACGCGACGAGCATATCCAACACATCCAGAGCTCCGGCCATCAGCAAGCATCATGGCAACCCCACGCATGCTGCTGAGAGCTTTCAGAGCGGCCAAGACATCGTTATCGACGCCAGCAATCGCGCGTCCCTTCTCACGCGTGGCAGCACAATCATCCGACCACAAAGCTCCAGCGCTATCGGATATCGAGCCAGAGCAAGGCCATGTCTTCGACGCCAAGCAGAAGGAGTTCCGAGAGAACCTCGCAGAGAACTACCGCAAGAAAAAGGAAGCAGAACGTCAGTCAGAAGCCGCCCGTCTTGCCGCTAAGTCTTCTTCTACTTCTACTTCTTCTTCAATTGACAATGGCAGCGAGGGAGGCCTAGGCTCACTTAGTACCGCTACAGGGGAAGCCGCAAAGCGCAAAGAAGAATCCGAGAACAAGAGGAAAATCGGCTCTGGCCGACTCAGCAGTCTCATCTATGGCACCGAAGAAGGCCGCGAGATGGATCGCGAGATCGAGCGCTCCTTCTCGCAGGTCTTGGCCAGAGGCAAATACGTCCACAGCATCGTCTTCCACGAGGTGAAGCCTGACAAGGTGGAGGAGTATGTCAAGCTCGTTGGCGGATGGTATCCGAAGGTCGCCAAAGACCCAGAGAACCACGTAAACCTGGTTGGCAGCTGGCGGACAGAAGTCGGCGACTGCGACACATTCGGTGCGTAAAGACGCTGCAATTGAGGCGTTGTATGAGCTGATTGCGAAAACAGTGCACATTTGGGAATACCAACGCTACGCCGGCTACCATGCCTCCCTGCATCGCATCCAGAGCAAGCCCGAGTTTGCCGCCTTCGACGCCAAGCTTAAGTCCTTGATCACGTCCAAGAAGACGTCACTCATGCAAGAGTTCCGCTTCTGGCCAACTTCGCCACCGCGACAATTGGGTGGTGTCTTTGAGCTTCGAACCTACACTCTGCACCCGGGCAACCTTTTGGAGTGGGAGACGCACTGGCAGAAGGGTCTGGCTGCGAGGAGAGAAGTCATGGAGGGTGTGGGAGGTATGTGATGCGAGATGAAAAGGCTAGTCTGCATCCACTGACAGTTAAACAGCATGGTTCGTTCAGATAGGAGCTCTCAACGAAGTGCACCATTTGTGGCAGTTCGCCGACCTCGAGGAGCGCCGCGCCCGCCGAGAGCAGAGCTGGAGCGTTCCAGGATGGGGCGAGACGGTCCACAAGACTGTGCCACTCATTCAAACCATGAAGAGCCGCATCATGGTACCGATGCCATGGAGTCCGATCGCGTAAGCGACACGTTGTACAATCAATTCGCGTTGACAACTTTCACCCTAGACGAAGATGGGGCATGCATGAGCTGGAGTTATGAGGAGTAAAAAAGAGCAAGCGATAAGCATTCACTGAGCATAGCATACCATCAGTTTGTATTGCCGGGGCGGCGACGTCTGGCGCACGTTTCATGGCAGGAAATCGCGCGTGCCGAATCAAGGCAGGCACGTTCGCAGGCAGAATGGACAGTGAAAGAATGAAAAGCAGTAACCCTAAAGCCAAGTGGTGCATGAGCGAGCAGCCCTTGTTGGACGCTGATATGAATTGCGGTAGCGAAAAGCAAAGCTGCTGAAACCGCGAGGAAGGCGTACAGCTGGACACTACAGCAAAACTGTCACCACACCATGGCATTGACACCTTATCGCAGGATGACAAAGCTTGACCTCGATGCTTAACGATAAGGTATTGATTGTGATACATTCGATGGGTGATATCCGAGAGAGAGTGATGTTATTATGGCATGTCCTGAGATGGAAGCAAGCTTCACGGAGCATATCTAAACCCTTCGACTCCCTCTAAGATCTTACCACCTTGGTGCGCCAGCTTGTTCTGTTTCTTGAAATACATGGACAGACTGAAAGTAACGATGATGTAAACGAACTGCATCGCAATAGTCGCCCACATTCCAGGTAAGTATTGAGGGGCGTCTTGACTTCTGAAAATCGTGGAACCACACACGCCACCAACAGCACCAGCGCTGATCATGGCCGCTGCGACTACGCCCTTGGTTTCGAGACGAGCGGTCTGGTTTTGACCGTACGTGAGCGTTGCGGGAATGTTGGCTTGAGTGCCGTAGACGGCAAGGAAGAGGCCGAAGTATCGTACGCCAGGAGGTCCGGCGTAGAGGACGATCAGGAGACCGATGATGGCGACTAGAGCCTGGAAGGTGAGGATTGGCCATCGCATCTGGATCTTGTCTGATACCCAGGCCATGGCGATGGAGGCGATGATGGCGAAGACGTAAGGGGGCGAGCTGAGGAGTTGGGCTTCGGTGTAAGTCATGCCCATGCCTTGTCGGAGGATGATCGGGGCGAAGAAGGCGAGCGAGTAGACGCTGCTTGCGGCAACGAAGTAGCAGAGCATGTATAATACCAGCTTCCAGTCGAAGAGAACCTTGAGTGTCTCGAATGCGGTCAGGTGAAGGACTTCTTTGCCAGCTTTCTCGAGCTTGACACGTTCGAGTGCGATGTGCTTCTGACGATCGTTCAGGAATTTGACGCGTTCAGGGAATTCGATCAGGAAGAATGGCGAGACCAATCCGGCGACTATTGTGGCGATGCCTTCGATGATGAAGATCCATCGCCAGCCTTGTTGGTACTTTCCGTTGCCGACGGAGATGAGTGACAATGCGTAGGCGAAGATAGGTCCAAACCCTGAGGAAATGAGGGAAGCCATGTAGAAAATTGAGATGCGTCGTGCTGTTTCGAACTGGCGATACCATGATCCGATGATGTAGATCGCTCCTGGGAAAAGACCTTGGTCGTCGGTGTCAGAACAGCGAGAGAAGCAAAGTGGGCTGCAGACTTACCAGCTTCGAAAATACCAAGAAGAGCACGAAGCAGAGCAAGCATGCTCCAGTGATCGATGAAGCCCATGCCGAGAACGCATGTTCCCCATGATGTGATCAGGAACGACAGCCACCAGCGGGCTCCGATGCGACGGATTACGTAGTTTGATGGCAGCTCAAACAGGCCATATCCGATGAAGAATACGAGTAGGGCGATGTTGTAGCGAGATCCTCTCAGACTGAGATCGACATCCATGTCGGCGATGTAAGCTGCGCTGATATTGCTTCGATCGAGCAGGGAGAGACCAAAGACGATGCACAGCATGGGAAAGACCCGGAAGTCGACTTTCCATCTGGACGCGGTCAGTGGGAGCAGCGACAGTATTGATTATGGTGCGCACTTACACGATCTTCCTCTCCTCTTCAGGAGTCCAGTCGCGAACGATTGGGCCGTTGTTGCCCTTCTCGTTTGCTTCATCGTCTGAACTTGCTGCTGCTTGCTCGACATGATCTGTGTAAGTAGCAGGCTTCTCTGATAGATCTGTCTGCTCAGTATGAGGTTTTTCCATTGCAGAGACTCGCTTGACGTAAGAAAGGAAACGAGAAAGCGCAAATAGGAGAAGACTATGAACCTACGCTAGCATGGCCTCTGACCAGGAATATATGCCTGCTCCTACCTCTACATCTGCGCATCGCAGCAACTCACCAGAACCGTAATTACCGACTCGATTTCGACGAAGCCGACGACTTCATTCCGTCAAGACTGCACAAGAGGCTTGTCGACCCAGTCGCATGGTGAGCCAAGCCTGCATCTTAAAGCTCGAGATCTGCGGACACGAGCACGCACGTGTTCGTCAAGGCCTCGTGGCTGCCACGTCTCGCTTGTTGGCCAACGGGGGAATTGGGAATAAGGCAGACCAAAGTGATTATTGGTTCTCAGCACGAATCTCCATGTGCGAATCGTCCATTACTCAGCAGAGAGTGGTCGGTTTCCCCGCAGATGTCGAGAATACCAAGAGGGCCAAGAGTAGGACAACGAAGAGGGCGGAGGGTAAGGTCTTCCGAGTGCTTGGAAGGAGGGTCCTAGCAGACATATTGAGAGGCCAGGTAGATGGAGTATTTTGGTGGCTATTCGGTGCATTTGTGATTCACGGAGAAGCCTGTCGCCAGAACTAATCCTGTGGCATCTTTAATTCGGCTCCATGTCATTCGATTGCATGTCAATGGGAATGCCGCATGCAGCCTAGCATATGTCATGTCTACGGTGCCATGGAGTGCCTCGTGCAGTATCGTCTCATAATAATGAAGATGTAGTTGCTTGAGCGACGGCGAGAGGGAGATGGGCTCTCGGAACCCAAATTCAGCCGCGATTCAACCGAGGAGAAGGAGCCGAGGATGCGAAGAAATCTCCGCCAAGGGGGAAACAACGACAGTCACTGCGCTCGTCAGAAGACTTTATCGACATCGCGGCTTATCACAGCTTCAAGAAACACTTCGTAGGAGATTCAGTACATCCTTCTGCGATGAAAAATCGATAGCATAGCCCAACATGAGCCGACCAAGATACTCTTCAATTGAGCTCGGACGGGACCATCCAGACTTCAAAGCGTCTTCATGGGTCCAAAATGTCCTCGCCCCGGACGATATAGAGGTCATACCCGAAACCAGGCCAGATATAGACAACAACTCGATGACGAATCCGCTGTTCGATTGCACGTTATCACACGAGACTGGTCTCCGGGCTCGATTCTTGTTTCGAAGACCGACCAGCGAGCCTGATTCTGTCGTCAAGCGTGAGACGTGTCAGTTCATGTCAGTTGGCGGAGGCATTGATGGACGCCGTGGTCGCGGGCATGGTGGCTTCTCGTCTTTGGTGCTGGACCATCTCACTGGAACTGTCGCAGCAATGGAGAATCCTGCCGCTAGTGGCGAGCCGCCTGCCACAGTTACCATGACTGTCGACTACAAGGCACCGGTCAAGACGCCGTGCATCATCTTGCTCAGGTCCTGGCCGATTGAGATCAGTGGAAGAAAGGCATGGGTGAAGGGCGTGGCTGAGGATGAAAATGGGAAGCCGTATGCTACCGCGAAGGCGTTGTTCATCAACCTCAAGACTCCATATCAGCTAGCCAAGTTGTGATTGCGAGGCAGAAAGCAACACGTGCTGGCTGAGAGGTGCAAGCGTGGGGAGGACTTGACTAGCGATGGGAGATTTTGTACGTAAATTAGACATAGATTTATCATCAGGTTCGGCGGAGGTAGAGTGGTCTGAACAGCCGCTGCTCCTCGGTACAGTCCTGCATCCACACCAGATCCGGACCGCTAGCTTACCGGCTTAGGTGTGCTTTGCGCAGCATAATTGACTTTCTCTACTTGACACACACCTGGAAATGCTCCTGCGACGATATCAAAATGAACGCCCAGCGGCCTCTGATGGCCGATGGCAGGCTTCCTGCCAATAGTTCTACTCAAGGCGATGCAGCTTCCGGACCATCAGGCCCATTACCGACCATGCCACAGCGACGCAAAAAGCCAGGTCCGAAACGAGACAGCAAACCTGCGCCCAGCGAAAAGCTTGAGCGCAATCGACAAGCACAGAGGTAATTGACAATGTCGCCGATCACCATGTAAATACTTATCGAGCTGCAGAACCCACCGTGAGCGAAAGGAGCAGTACACAAAGGATCTCGAACTCGAAGTCATGCGACTCAAAGAGCTCTTTACTCAATCTGCACAAGAACGAGACGCTGCTGTTCAATCCCGCGACGTGATAACTCACGAGAGAGATCAGCTCAGAGAAGAGGTTCAGCGACTGAAGGAGATTGTTCAAATCTCTGCTTCGTCTAGCGGCACCGATTCTGGTTACGATGGAATTTCCATGACTTGCGGTGCGACACGAAATAGCAGTCTGTCGACTTCCGACGGATATCATGGCCTTCTTGCTAACGCACCACTCCAAGAAGTGGCGGCTACTAGCGTATGGGAGCTCTCAGAAACTCGTGGTTTCGCATCTGACGGAGCATCTTATCAGGAACCGACCATAAAAATCGAGCAACACATCCGCCGAGAAGATTCGACGAAGACCTTGCAGCTGATGCGGGAGCTCGCGCCAACAGGCGTGGATTATGACGAGCTTGGTATTGACTTTGTCCTGACGTACGTCTGTTATGTCGCAGCATCTCAAATGCTTTGTCCCCTTTGAAATGCTGATTATTCGAACTTGCAGGTTGGAGAAGCCGTGCATGGGGCACATTCAGTACTTGCATGTCAGAGCGCACAATTTTCAGACCGCCGACGGAGAAATGCCAGGCCAGCCTATGGAGGTACCTGATGATGGAGAGAATCAGCACATTTCCGGTCACACTTTGATGGCGACTGCACCGACGTACAGCCACATTATGGACAAGCCGGCGTCGAAATATCCGGCACAGATGCCTCAAGTGAAACGGCCTGATTTGCTTCAATTGCTCAACTTGAGCAATCAGCTTCAAGTCAACGAGGTCGAAGTACCGCCTGTTCGAGCATGGATCAAGCTTATGCAAGACGAAAGGATGAAGTTGCTTTCCGTGCACGATATTGCGATCCTGAAGGAGAAGCTGCTAAAGAAAGTGCATTGCTATCGGTGAGGAGATCATACCTCTCTGCTGTAAAGTGCCGCCGAGCTGACGAAATCTAGTTTTGGTGCTGTGATCGACGAGAATGACATCCACGAGACTCTGCAAGAAGTCGTCAATACCAGACAAGCAGCAGTGGTGGCGTCGACAAGCCCTCCAGGACCGATGAAGATCGAGTCGTCATGAAGCCACAGAAGTCCGCGCACGTCTTCTGCACTGGTTCTAAATGTCTTTGAACTTTCGGAGACCAGCAATATTGATTTGGTAGAACCGATCTTGAAATGTCTTTCGCCTAATATGAATTCAGGATGGCAGTAGCTTTCGCTTGCGACTATCCGTCAAGACGCAGAGATTTGACGAGGATGGGAGCGTGATATAATTGGTAAGCACAGCATTTTTGGCGAGAAGGCTGAACGTGACTGATCGAGACGTAGGGCTACGCTTGTGCCTCGGAGCCAAGCAATCCTGCCAAAGATCGAAGATGAACTACATGCGCCGTTCTCGGTCGCCGTGGCAATGGGAGCTCAGCAGTGGAGGGCTCAGCTGGAACAAGCACAGAGCCAAGTCAGTTCAAGAATGTGGCAAACACACAAATGCTAATCGAGGACCAGAACAAAGCCTTGTTCCTTCACGAGCATCCACACTTTGCTCTAGATCCAGATCTAGCACTGTATTTCGCCTTGGACGACTGGAACCGTGGACCTGTTGTCCCTGCCAGGAACTACACAATGATACTTGAAGACCTTATGCTGCTCCCAGGCACCTTGTCGATCTTCACGATACGCCATCCTGCATTGATAGTTCCAAGTGCTTATCGAGCGATGGACGAACCCGAATCGATCTCTCAACTGGGCTCGTGAGCTTTATGATTGGTATTTGCGGAAGCCGAAGACTGTATGACCAATCCAGAAATGGTGATCAGCCTAGCCAAGAAAGCAGGACTCGATCCGGAGCAGTGCATTTCTCAACGGCCAGCAGCGACAAAGAAGAGCAAGCTGAGATGCTCCCAGGATATGTTCACCTTCAACGAAGTCTGCTCAATTCCCCTGGACTGCTGCAGGTTAAGAACAGGAGTTGATGCATCGATGCCTTACTACTACTATCTAAAGAGCAGGAAGACGATGGAGAAGTAAAACTGAACTTCAAGATCCGACACCGACTTGAGTTGCGTAGACAAATAAGCTCATGCTGATGATAGGGCCACCAGTCAAGATGACGCGTCTCAGAACTGTCGACACTTTTTCATCTTCAGCTTCACTCGAACCATCAGGTTTCTTGTTCTACGCTGCCTTTCGAACTCGCAAGTCGCTACATAGCGGGAAGAACTAAAAGACGGGGCTGAACCAGGTGTCATGGTAATACGAACCGAATACGTGTGATATTCCTTACAAGACAACAACGACCGCGCCCGGAACGGATACCAACTCTCACGATTGGCTGTGCCGTATTCATCACGTAAAAGCGATGCAGCGGATTAATCGGCCGAGTCAATTAGTGCGAAGGAAGCGCGAAGCGAAGCGAGCCACAAAGAACTGCGCAGCTCAAATATCACAACATCAAGGACGGCCTTCGAGATTTGATCCGTACATGGTATAGCATGTCTCATTCGGCGAATTTCTGCGGCTTGGAAAGGCGGGCAAAGCCCTTGCAAGCAGCAGAGAGTCCTTGAAACGGAACCCGGAAATCCTTGTCGTCGCTTCAGCCATTACCGAATCCAGTCTACTGCTTATACATATATGTAATCCTCACGTCGCTGAAGCATGCCATGTGGAGGATAAGATTCGTTCTCGATGCCTGCGGGAATGATGTGACAACTTGACATATAAGCGTCTTGCGCCGCCACCGCTGTTGCGAAAGAGAGACATTCGTCGGCATGTGTGGCATAATAGCAGTCATTGCCTTGGAGCAGCGCTCGTCCAGGGAGATTGGAACAGCAGAGTATCGTCAAAAAGTCGAACAGCAAGTGGCAAACGGTCTGAAGACTATTCATCACCGTGGGCCAGATGCGGAAGGCATATGGATCAGTGCAAATAATCGCGTTGGTAGGACACTTTTTTTCTGCCCTCCATCTGGCCGTTAAGAGACTGACCGCACGTCCCAGCTCTGGGTCACGTCCGTCTTTCGATCAAGGATCTCAGCTCAGCTGGCCACCAACCTCTGCATGACCCAGACAACAAGGTTCATGCAATCGTCAACGGGGAGATTTACGACTATGAGAAGCTTCGTGAGGAGCTCGCGCCAGGTTATGACTTCAAGAGTAGAAGTGATTCCGAGCTGGTTGTAGCCCTGTATCGAAAATACGGAATTTCTCTATTCTCGCATCTCAGAGGAGAGTTCTCCTTTGTGCTATATGACGAACAGCGACAACTTCTGCTCTGTGCTCGAGATCGATTCGGAGTGAAGCCGCTGTTCTGGACTGTCTCGGAAGGACGATTGTTGATCGCAAGTGAGGCCAAAGCTTTCAAGTCTCTTGGGTTTCAATTCCAATGGGACGTCAGAAGCATCGTTGACGACGGCTGGCTAAGCGACGAAAGGACTTTGTTCAAGGGTGTCAGGAAGGTGAGGCGGCTTCTCCACTCGAATTTCAATCAATGGTGCTGAAGACTTCTACAGCTTCTTCCAGCTAACTACATGACCTGTCTGTCATTCGAATATCTTACGCACAATGTCTACTGGGAGACTGTGTACCCGGACAAGGTAGCATATTGCACCCTATCACCTTCGAGAAAGTACTGACTGCTGCAGCATACGAAAGATACGCGTACGGAGGAAGAGATTGTCCAGCAGCTCCGTGACCGGCTGTACTATGCCGTCAAGACTCGTATGCAGGCAGATGTTCCAGTCGCGGTCTACTTGAGCGGCGGCATCGATTCTTCCGTCGTTGCAGGTATTGCTTGTGACATCTTAGCCTCTCGCGGCAAGACCAACGGGCACAGCAGGAGAGACTCCAAGAGCATTGGAGAAACAGCACCCATCACATGTTTCACAGTGGCATTTGACGAGCAGACCGAGTACAACGAGCTTCGTACGCATAGACTGGATTGCGAGATTTCGAGAAAGCGTAAGCTAATTGTATCACAGCAATCGCAGAGCGCACAGCAAAATACCTCAATGTCCCACTACACACCGTACGCATGGACGAAGCAGCGTTTGCGGAAAATTTCGAAGCCGCCACCATTATGAACGAGCAGAACAACATAGATCTCAACTACGTGGGCAAGTTTTGTCTCTCGAAATTAGTCCAGGATCACGGCCTCAAGATTGTATTAACTGGTAGGCCAATCCCCCGACATTTCATCATCGTCTATGCTGACAGATTCTTTCTTCCCCCACAGGCGAAGGCTCGGACGAACATCTTGGCGGCTACACATGGCTATATCCATCCTACCTCCGCGAACCAGACTGGTCCCACGGCACGGATCCTCTAACACCCGAGGAACGCCTGAAGCGAACAGCAGAACTAGAAATGAGTCCATCAGTCCGCATCAAAGGCACAGGAGATCCACGATCCAACCGTCTAGCTCGCACCATGCTCAACGACATAATTTGCCCTTGGGCCATGATGGTCGCTCCAATGGCACCCTGGACAAATACCAGATTCGGGCAGCTCGATCGCAAAGAAACCCAAGCCAACATCCCGGGTGCAAAACAACTCGAAAAAATCGCAAACTCCTGGCATCCCTTCCATTCAGGCTCGTACGTGTGGACACGAAGCGTGCTGCCGAACATCCTTCTCAGCACGCTGGGAGACCGCATGGAAATGGCTCATTCAATCGAAGGCCGTCCTCCATTCCTCGACCACGAGTTAACGGATTTCAACAACCACATCCCCCCGTCCGTGAAAGTGAAATACGATCCCGAAACGCATGAGTTCAGGGAGAAATGGGTGTTGTACGAAGCTGCGAAACCTTTTGTGAGTGAGGAAATGTATGAGAGGAACAAGAGACCTTTTATGGCGCCGGCGGAGATGAAGGCTGGGGGGCCGATGCATAAGATGTTGTCGAGGCTGATTACGAGGGAGAATATCGGGCAGTTGGGCTTCGTTGATGTGCATGGTGCGATGGGTGCGCTGGAGGAGGCGTTCCGGCCGGGCGGAAATCCTGTGGCGTTTAGAATGTTGTTTGCTATGGCGCAGTGGGTTACCATGGCGAAGGCTTTTGATATACCGACTGCTGTGCCTGATGAGTAAAAGGATAGAGTGCAAATATAGACTACATGCGGAGGTGCACTCCATTTGATCAAACCCGCATGATGGCGGCTCCTGATGGATTGCTCAAGTAGTTCATGCATCTTCGACCTGGATTGTGGAGTCAGAAAGGTGAGCTAATTGATCTTCCTATAGCTCAAGCGCATCGCATTTCATCGCAAAATTGTGCTTCGACCTCTGACGGCCTGATTTCGTAGTCTGCTGTTGCTTCAATCACCATCGCCTGAAATTCTTCGTCACGGATCATGCCCAAATGGTCGTTCAGATCTAGAAAGGCACCAACTATACCATATACAGCACCAAGCTCCATGAGATGACCGACTCGCTGGAACAGCTCCTCCTGATCCTCCGTGACTGCTGTTACGCAGACTCTCGGGCTCTCACGAGTTTCCGAAAGCCCTTGAACAATGGCAGCTCCCAGAGCTATGAGCTCACAGAGTTCCTCTCGAGTGAGTCCAAACTTCGAAGAAAGAATCGATACTGCCTGCCGTCAGGTAGAGAACATCCGCTTCTTTGCTCACGGATCCGGGATCAATATGTCATACCTTTCGACCATAGATGTTGAATAGTGAATACTGAATATTCAGACCGAATATTCAGTTACTGAATATAGATCCAAGCTCTATTCAGGTGAATATTCAATATTTAGTCTTTTGCCAAGAATCTGCACGTGATTAGCAAAAGTAGATGAATAATGGCAAAAAGGATAGCGATGTCTAGTTCTATGAGGTGTCTATATTCTTACCCGTTCTATGCAGTTCGTTTATAACAGTTTGCTTATTAAATTGCATAACGAATAGAAGAATTTATTATGTGAGACACCCATGTCTCTTAGCATTTTTAACCTTAGCATGCTAAACACTCCCGAGAAGATCATTATTCACCTACCTCGATTACCTCCACGCGTTTAACGCCCATCTTTTAAGCTGTATTGTATAAAGAAAGACCTAAAACATTACAAATTTAGACATCTACATGGGATCTATGTGCGCCGACGTATAGCCTAACTGAATATGAATATTCAGTCATATTCAGTCAATCCATATTCATATTCATATTCAGCTAAATATGAATATATATTCAAAGTGAGTAATCAGTATTCAACATCTATGCTTTCGACTCCCAAGATGCGTTAAGCGAAGCCCAAATTCAGAGCACGCAAATCTAGATTGAGAGTCGACGATATCATACCAGCTACCTAGTGCACCTGGTCTCGTTTTCCGTTTCCTCATCTGTGATTGTGAAACTGAAGACTCCTTCGAAATCGGCCATGACTGGAACCAAGTCACGCAACTCCCCTCGGATATAAGGCTAAGGTACTCACTACTAAGCAAATCAATAACATACACTCGACGCCGCGTTCTAGATCGTATGAGAGCATCCCAACTTTCAACTTTGCAACCTAGAGAGCCAAAGCGACTTGAAGACAAGGCGAGTCGAGCTTAGATTGTAGTTGAATGAACACCCCATAAATGTCGGTCTTCCTGGTTCGAGTCCGCCATGTAGCTCGAAAAACTCGTGCTCTAGAGACAGACACTGCGAGCTGATACTGAATTTCGAGCGTGGAAATGCTGAGCGCAGCAAGTTTGATGCTATGAGATCGCTACTGCTGCTTGGAGTCGCGGAACGTGTTCTTTTTTCGGGAGAGGCGTGGTCGTATGCTGTGGTGAGAAGCTCAGAGAGGAAGGAGGCTCGCTTTGTATTTGCATACCTAGGCAGCGGGTGGGAACGTCAAATCTCGTGGTTTGACTAAAGGCAAGGTGCAGTGCGAGCCAGTCGACCTGTAGAGCAATTGGGGCGCTGAGTAGTAAAAATGGTCGCAACTATTATGCAATAGATGACTATGTTCAAATGTACAGAGCTCATTCCGCTCGACGTAAACATACCAGGTATGCCAACGCCGCGCTCGAGCAAAGTCTTCTGCAGATACCTACCACTTGCCATTTTCCTGTCAAACCATCACGCTCAGCATCTCCAAGCTGGCGGCTTCAAGGTATCCTGTCCACCTCTTCTTGTGCTCTCACGAGATCACAGCCAACGAATGAGCTTGTCCAGCATCGGAATGGACCTGGCTTTCTAGCGGCGCATGTTGCCACTCTCCGCCGAAGGTCCTCTGGAGTATGATGTCTCATCAATCTTCTCGCTGCCAAGGGAGCCATCCAGCCTGCCCGAATGCTCAGGCCTGTTCATCCCACCATGATGGCTGTAGCCCGGGTGCATGTTGCTAGCAGGATCGCGGCTCGACATGGCCTGAAGCTGGGCCTCGTGCGATGGGACTGGTCGAGCAGCCTCCTCGGCTCTCGCGTGTTCCTCATCGAAGTTGAACTGCGCAGCCTCGTGTTCATTAAAGTCTTGTCCGGGGTTCGCAGTCTCATACTCCAAGATCTTGACGAATCGGTAGAAGCCCACTGCAAGGAGTGCACCGAGTGCTGGTCCGACCCAGTACAGCCAGTGGTAGCCGGGAAAGCTCCGAAGGGCAACACAAGGTCCGAAGGATCGTGCTGGGTTGAGGGAGCCTGGGCAATGAGAGTCAGCGTCATGGCGACAGAAGTGAGTGAGTGCGGGTGGTAATCACCTCCTGTAAAGTAGACACCAGCAAGATGGGCAATGAATAGTGAGAGGCCGATGCCAATAGGTGCGAGGAAGCTGCCCTTGTGCTTCTCGGCGGCGAGCATGAAGATGGTGAAGACGAGCTCAGCAGTGAGGAACATCTCGATGACTGATGAATGTTAGCAGTGAGGCGATTCAGGAATGACTGCTTGACTTACAGAGACCGCGAGTGATGGACGTGCCTCCTCCAAGGGTGGTTGATACGGCGAGTGGGCCAGGAAAGAGTGCTGACACCAAACCAGCGGAAGCCATGGCACCCAGCATCTGCGCGATGAAGATAAGACCGGCGCGAAGCCAGGTCACGGCTCCAATCAATGCCAGACCGAGTGTTACGGCTGGATTGAAGAGGCCTGAAGACGTGTCAGCTTGGAATGGCAGGCAGGCAATTCACATTGCCGTATTTCTGCTCACCTCCACTGATGCGGAAGAAAACCCAAGCGTTCACTGCCAAGCTGAAGCCGAATGCCAGAGAGATGTACAGAAGCACGCTAGTATTCGGCACCTGGGCAATGCTAGAAGTAACAGCAGAGCCGGTGGCTGCTGCGTTGGCGACTTGTGTACCTGCGAAGGCGAAGAACAGGAAGAGGAAGGTGCCAATAAATTCTCCGACCTGCAAAGACTTTCTGTCAGCAAAAAGCGCGGCTTTGGGTGTAGGGTGTGCTTGTACGAGCATACCATGGCGATGAAGTGGTTGCGAGCCTTGTTGGGGAGGAATCCCAGGAAGGGCAGTCTGAGCTCATTCTTGTTCGATCGTTCCTTGTTGCCCAAGCCAGGTATGTTGATAAAAGCGCCCCTTGGGCCTGATTCGGGGAACATCTTGCTCGAAGGGGGGATTGCGGCTTTTGAGGTCGCTCCGGCTGTTGAGGTGTTGGCGTAGGAACTAGGGGTTTGGTGTATAGGGTCTGGCGGGATTACAGTCAAGGCCGTGGCGACGACAGGCCGAAATGTTCAATTAGGTAGAATATGTGTAAGTGTAGTAGGGAATGTGTAGGTAGCTGATATGGTGTGCAGGTAGCTGATATGGTCGATAGGTATGTTGAGTTCGAGATGTGTGATGGTGGAGATGGAGTGAATGGCACAAGATGGATGCCACGAGTTCCCAAGGTCTCGCTGTGAAGGAAACAGCAAGAGCAATGAGAAGCACATAGTTTTGTGATAAGAGCCATGGAGGAGGTAGAAGCTACGCTCAGGGTGCAGGAGAAGGAGCGTCATGCACCAAGACTAGGTAGCATTGAAGAAGAGTCGGCACTCACCGTCCTTCGCCTGGCAGCTCTTTTTCGGTCAGCAAAGGCATTGTCTGGTACAGAAGGAGGATGGAGGTGGAGTAGACCGTCGAAGCTTAGCTGAGCGTCACATTCTAGACGTGTAATAAGCAGATATGACTTGACGACAGACGGTATATCTGTGGGAGTGATGTGAGGTCTACCAGGCATGGCTGTTTTGTGTGAAGTTGGTGAAGCTGCTCTCTAACGAGGTTGATCCTGGCCTCGCACTCTCGCTGATCTGATGAGACTGATCAATATCATTCGAAATGTGATGGCGGGTTGGAGTGGCCTAGTTGGTGACAGAATGGCAACATGATTATGAAGTGCTCCTGAAATGCCGTATACAATAGTATGACACCATATAGCTGGAGCGGAGTTGAGTGCGGGCGATGACAGTCTGACAGATGAGACAATCTCTTCCATCATCCATTCCACCTTGTTCCTTTCAAATTCATTCACTCATTTGTTTGATTGCATCCAAATCGCTGTGGCAGCACAGGGAAAGCTTCGTACTATTGCACGTAGAACGCCACTCTCGAAGACGCCAATCCCACCTCCGCACTGCCAACACTTTCCTCCTCCTGCATGCGAATGACGGCCTGAACACCGCAGCGCCTCAGGTCGCGCGCACAACCGACCACCGCATACAAGTACTCTTTCTCTTCTGCCCAGCCGACCCTCGATACTCCATACAATGCGACCACTTCGATTCCTCCTCACCCTTCTTTCCTGCGTCCTCGCCTTCTTCCTTCTTCTATTTGTCGGCCCTTTCAATAATGCAGCGAGAGAAGATGTCGACGCCCGAGGCCGCAGCTTTGGCACATACTTCAACTGGCGCGCACCGAGCAGCCTGTTCCCACCCTCGGCTATAATCAGCATAACAGACGACAATTCCACCAATTTCGTCGCCAGACCCGCAGCATTCGGCCCACTGCTGCCCGTGAAGAGTCTGAGCGGCCAGCTGTGGATAGGCAGCGGCTTCGGCAATGATCACTTGGGCCGCGGAGGATCTGGCGCAGGCGCTGGAGGAGAACTAGGATGCAGCGATGTCCCTGGATGGGACGACGGAGCCTGGTCAACCACCAAGAAGAATAGCGATGGCAAGAGCGCGGCAGCGGAAAGCCAAGGCAGCAATGCCAAACGAGCAGCCGATGACGATGATACGAGGGAGTCGCCGCAGAAGGAATACCCAACCGAAGACGACGGTACAGACGACCACCTCCACCACCCACTGCCAGCTTCAGACGGTCTGAAGACGAATGGCGAAGCGGCAGGCTACACGAAGAAGCCTACTCATGCCGATATTCAGTCGCTACAGGAGAGCGCCGAGATTGCTGGAAAGGTAGTTCTGCTCAGCCGGGGCGGATGCGGTTTCCTGGAGAAGGTGAAATGGGTGCAAAGAAGAGGCGGTATTGCCTTGATTGTGGGAGACGACATTCGAGGAGGCCCATTGGTCACCATGTATGCGCGCGGCGACACCTCGAACGTCACTATTCCGTCCTTGTTCACCTCATACACCACCGCGCAACTTCTATCGAGCTTGATGCCCGCCCACGGCTCTACGATAGACGATGCAGCTCGAATGGCGCTGACCGTTGGAGACAAGAGCCAGGAGCAGATGAGCGCTGGGAAGGTCAAGGCTGCAGACAAGCCCAACTTCACGACCACGACAGGGACAACGAAGGCTTCTTCAACAGCGCAAACGAAGATACCAGGCAAGGACAGAAAGCCAGCCTCAAAGCACGCCGAGGCCGAGCAGAAGGCAAATTCGCGCTGCGGCTGGTTTGCTTCAGCTTTCGGAGCCTGCTCGGATGGCCATGCAGATAGTCGCCGACCGCCCAGCAGCGGCAATATCGGCTGGGTGCTGCAGGAGGAGTTTGAAGACGATGAGAAGCCGATAGGGAAGGTGGGCAAGCAACCGCCTTCCTCTACTGCTTCCACCAAAAGGCCAGCCACGACAGCAAAAGCTGGCTCGCACGACGGCTTTGTGATCGGCGTGCAGGACTGGAGAGATCCAGATCTTGTTGCTGAAGCAAAAGAGCAACACCTCAAAGACTCTTCAACGAGCTCATCGTCCAGTGCCCTTCCACGAACGAGCAAAGCAGTAACCACATCGCTTCAAGGCGGAAGCATCACGCCTGGCAGCGGAGAGTACGGCAAAGCGAACCATGAAGCTGTCGATCTTCTGAGTCCGAAGAAGTCTCAAGCAAATAATGACGGCATGACTTCTCAGCAGACCGACAACCAGGGTCAAGATGCATCACGCGGCTGGCTTGGTCGGCTGTTCAGCTCCGACCCTAGTCAGGAAGACGCCAAGCCTGACACTGCGTCTCAAAAGGATGAAACCAAAGCAGAGCTTGATTCTCATCATGGCAAAGCTCCTGCTTCGCCCAAAAAGATGCCATCGAAGCATGGCGCACCTGCACATGAAGGATTATGGGTGACGCTTTCGCAGACATCCATGTCTTCTTCGCCATTCTTTGATACATTATTAGTGCTGGTCGTGTCGCCACTGGTGACGCTGACAGTAGTCTATGCATTATTACTTCTGCGCTCCAGGATACGGCGACGAAGATGGCGAGCACCGAAGTCGGTCGTCGAGCGCTTACCGGTACGGACGTACCAGACCATGGCAAGCAGCACGGCATCCACAACATCATCCACCTCAGCACCAAGCGCGACCACCCCGTTGTTGCCAGCATCACGCCCGATCAGCACACGGTCACGACCGAGGGCCCGGACAGCGTCTGAAGTGCCCCAGGGCGGATCCTTGCTGTCTGATGAGATGGCATCGCCGTCGCTTGAGCAAATCGAGGAGAAGCGAGCTGCAGGTCTGGCTGAGTGGCGAAGAAGATATGGCGGCAAGCAGCGCGAATGTGTGGTCTGCCTGGAGGAATACGTCGATGGCGTGAGCAGAGTCATGAGCTTACCTTGTGGCCATGAGTTCCACGCCGAGTGCATGTAAGTCGTTGCGCTGGATCCTGTTGCTGGAACTAGATACTAACATCGAGTCACAGAACACCTTGGCTGACCACGCGACGACGGACGTGCCCCATCTGTAAGGGCGACGTTGTTCGGTCACTTGCACGTCACGGAGCCGCAAGCTCATCGACATCACCTTCATCAGCATTACAGCCCTATCACGATTCTGAGGACGAGGATGACGTGCAGGAACAGGCTGCGAATATCGTGAATGACGACCCAGCAGCACAGGAGCCCGTCAGCAGGGAGGACGAGGCCTTCGAGGATCTTGAACGAGGTTTGAGTACGCCAGCATCTATTGCAGAGCCGGACAGGAATCGATGATGACAGCATGCAAGACGCAATGAAATGTCTGGTTTTTTTGTTGGTTGTTGTTATTTTTGAGCGACCGACACATGATCGCATGAGAGTGGCGTTTCTTTGGGTGTAGGTGTGTTTGAACTTTTTATACCCATCTCATAACGAGGGAACTTTGACGTGGCACACGAGTCCTGCAGTCTTACACAGCTGCTTTCCGGTCTCAACAATCCTTTCCAAAAACACATCGCCGTCAGACAATGAGCCAGCAAGCAAGCACGCGAAGTTGTTGCGAACCGCCCATAGCAAACATATTGGTCTGGTCCTCGCGAACCTTGCGGCTTCGGCTCCTTACAGCTAGATCTCCGCTAGCCATGAGACTCAGGAGACCGAAGATGGCAATGACTGCCCAGAACAAGTCCCAAACAAGGCAGTTACAGGCATAGTCCGTTCCGTGGATTCAGCACGTGACGAATACCAAGAAACGCTCAATGCGGATCCCGACCCAGCCTTGCGATCGCAGCCTTGAAAAAATCCGATCATCGATATCACCTGACTCTATGCTGCCCTGATTAGTTTCTCGTTTCAGTACCACGGGAATGTCCTGGAAACTGGTCATCTCTAAACCACAGAAAAAACATGAAGTGGAAGGGAACGTTCAATGTGGATCCAGCCTTGCAATCGCAGCCTTGGAGAATTCGATGTCACGGGCTCTACTAGCTAGCTCTATGCTGCTATAATTGGTGTTTCGTTTCAGTACCACGGCTTTTAGCTACGAATACCTAGGCACGAGCTCTCTGACCTGGAAACTGGTCATCCCTAAACCACAGAAAAAACATGAAGTGGAAGGGAACGTTCAATGTGGATCCAGCCTTGCAATCGCAGCCTTGGAGAATTCGATGTCACGGGCTCTACGAGCTAGCTCTATGCTGCTATAATTGGTGTTTCGTTTCAGTACCACGGTTTTTAGCTACGAATACCTAGGCACGAGCTCTCGTTCTCGGGAAACAGGTCACCTCTAAGCCACAGCCTGATACTCATCAAGCGGGAATATCCGCAGGGTAATGGCGTTGTCCGAGTACAAGTAGTCTCCTGCTCCCCCCTCAGATTTCTCTTTTCCCAAAAATCTCTTCAACACGAAAAAGTCATCCAACTTACAAAGCTGCCACCACAACAGATCTTCTGCTTCACACACCATCGCAAGCAAACAAAGCACTCACATCAGCTTTGAACAAGATCAGGCAGTACTCAGCCTTGAAGAGATTTTTTCCCCACCCCTCGCTCTCGCCAGAAAGCCATACTCTTGAGAACAAGAAGTCATCACCACCGAACAGTGAGCATCATCGTAGCCTTTGAACAGACGAAAGAAATCACGCTGACACCGAATAGATCCAGGCATACCTCAGCCTCAGCGTCCTCCGAGGAAAACAAAAAATCCGATCAAGTATCGGTGCATCTCACAAGTGTCTCCACACTCAGCCTCGGTGAACAGCTTCTTTGCAGAACAGTCATCTCAGGCGTACAGGTGCAAGTCGAAGCCACAAAGATCTCATCAACGATCAGAGCTTCGCACAGGTGTAACGTGTCCACACATCAAGGGCTCATCACCAGCAGACTCACAACAGAGTCAAATTCCCCGGCCTCCAGGTACAAACCGGAGCCAAAAAAAAAATTTCACTTGGACGAGCGAAGGAATCGCACAGCTGCAAAGAGACATCATCAAACGTCTCGCCGCTTCGCGAAACTCGGCTTCTGCTACAATCTCAACAGCAGAGCCCTTGACTTCAGAGCTTAAGCCACACAAAGCTCATTCAAAAATGGAGTCATACAAGCTGGACACGCTCCCAACCGAGCTTTTCGACATGGTCGTAGGTGGCCTTCCACCTACAGATCTCCCAGCTCTTCGCCTCGTTTCCCGCGACAGTGAATGGAGAGTTCGTCGTACTTACGGCGAAAAATGCTTCAAACATCTTGAAGTGCTCCTCAACAGCGAGCGGAGCCTGAAAAAGGCCCTTGAAGTCTCGCAACATCCTGTCTTTGGCGGGAATGTTCAGAAACTCACCATACACATGGATGAGTTGGCAACTTCCAAACACGTTGCCAGAAAGCAAAAGCAAGAGCAGCTGCAAGAGGACGTCCTCCAAGGCAGCACAAAACAAGACGACATCCACGTCGCGCAGAGAAACCTCCTCTTCGAAATTCTCACAAAGAATGCGAAGACTCTGACGACGATTCGTCTGAAATCTGCCTCTCCACCTGTCCAGAAAATGGACTGGTCAAACAAGAAGAGCAAGGCATACCGTCGCGCCGCATCCCAGGCGCTACATCCACCAAAAGCCAACGACAGACGTGCATTCGCCATCGTCGTGGGAGCCATGGCCGACGCTCTGAAGCACGACCCAGGGAGCTACAACATCAGCTCCTTCAGCGTGGACAAGTGCGATGGAGGCTGGAGTTTCCCCGTCCACGGAATCTCCACCGACATCGCAGTGGACACGGTGAAATCCTGGCTTGAGATCCAAGCCCACTTCAAATCCCTCGAGGTCTCAATGGATTTCTCGCTGGGACACCCACTCACTGACGTCGATCTCTCGGCCACATTTCGAGCTTTCGGCACCAACATGCCCCAACTCGAGGTCTTGACTGTCAACGTCGCTCCTTCGACCCTGCACATCATGAGCAATTATCCTATGCTCTTGATGTTGACTGGAGCCAGACTTCCCAAAATTCGGGAGCTGAGGGTGAGGAATGCTGCGCTTTGCCAGCGGGGGTTGGGTCTCTTTTTGCAACGACATAAGGGGACGATTGAGAAGGTTGTTGTGGAGGGTTGTTGTTTTGGAGGGTGTCGATGTAATGATGGTGGGGTAAAGTGGGTGGATAGGAAGGAGAAGATGAAGAAGAGGTATCCGAAGGTGGAGGTTGTGGCATAAGAAGGTGACTCAGTGACAGAGTCGCGGGGGATGAAGGGAGAAGGATGAAGGGTGGAGGGTGAAGGGCGAAGGGCGAAGGAATGGAGAAGGGCGAAGGGTGAAGGAATGGAAGCTCCTGCATGCGATGCGAACAGAACAGTCGCAATTGCAGTGAAGCAGGGAAGGGAGGGGGGAAAGCATGAACCAAAAACACCAAAAAAAAAACCAACAACGGACGGCCATATCCCTCACACACATCAACGTGAGGAGAAGTTTTAAGTGGTGAGGCCGACGGTACGGGGCGAAGACGGGGCCCCGTACACTTTTTCTATACGCATCATATCGAAGCATTTTCGATTTTTTCTCTTCGTGTCGTGTCTGATTTATGAAGAAATCATGCCCGCTGACTCCATACGCTATGTCTGGACGCTGCTTGTCGTTGGAGGAATCGAGTGTAGATCCATAACACTGCACTTCAGACAATCCCAAGGTGTTTTGACTCTGATCTCTATTACTGCCTCCGCTTCTCACTGGCGTATAGATTCGTTCAAGGCATTCCAGCGAAGCAGAGCTACATGTGCGTGAAGCACTTTACAGCCCACATGAGAGCCGATTGACTCGCACTTGGTGTATGAACGCTGCTTGTCGTTGGTATGCCGTGGCTGGGTGGTGTATCGAGTCAGAATGAGCGTGAGGTCTTGAAACTTGCACTTCAACTCTGATTCTGAGCATTCACTGAGCTTCTTGGTGTAGGTTTGACGCGTCGAAGTTGTTTCGTAAAAGCAGAGCTGCACCTGCGTTCGAGAGCGGCAGCGGGACGCCGTCTGGCGTTATCGGGATGCCCATCGCGAGGGGAATATGCTCAGAAGCTAGTCTCGCGGTAGTAGACAAGAACGACGAGCAGAATCAGAAAAAATCAGACACGCCTGTTCCGACATATGCCGCGATATGTAAGAAGTCCAGGCCGCCTTATCGATAGGCATTCGCAGCTTTAAGGAAGCAAAGACAATGATTGATCTCTAGAGATGTTGAAGAAAGACGATTGGAATACAATGGGCTCTTGTGCTTCGTCTCGTCTAAGGGCCTGTTCACTTGCACCTGCACCCCGCACTGCAGGTAGTAGCAATGAAAGGGCAGGTGAAAGTAAACAAGTGTGTAGTTCAAATATTCACGCCCACTTGAGCCGAGCGTTTTTTAAATTTAAAGTTTGGCTGTAGGTGTAAGTGAATAACTACGAGAACCTGTACTATACCTACCTCGGTGTAGCTTAGACATACATAGAACGACTATTGTAGACGATAGTAGGTCGCTACACGCGAAATTTGTATAGACAAAATTTTAGCATCTCGTTACACCTCTAAGGCTGCAGGTTGTGTAGGTCGTGTTAGATTTCAGGTTGTGTGCTAAGCCTCTAGGGCCGAGTGATTGCCGGCTCTAGTGCAGTTTCAAGTGGCACCCCAAGATTGGTGCAGGTGCAAGTGAACAGGCCCTAAGACTGAAGGGGTTGGGGTCTACTATTAAGGAGGCCCATTTCTATGAGGTATCAAAACCCTGAAATCCTAAAATCCTAAAAATCCTAAAAACCTAAAATCTAGTATTTATTCTACGAATACTATACGAATACTTACTACGAGTATATTTAATCTTCTAAACCCTTAGCTACCTATTCTTCTAGCTTATTAGCTCTATCTCTAGGCTATAATCTACGCTATAAGTACTAAATATCTCGATTATTAATATTAGTAGCGCCGATTAGCTAGCGTAGCTACGTCTTATATAACTCTAACGCCTTATTTATCTTCTTCTTTACTACCTCTAAAGTAGTCTAGCCTCTCTTAGCATTACGCTCTAGCCTATCTACCTTACGCTCTAGCCTCGTAATCTTCTTACCCTACTTATCTACTATATCTAGTAAATTCTTAATCGTTATACCGGCGGTAGTAGTTAGTACGGGCGCGGTAGCGGCGGTAGCGATAGGAGGAGCTAGCGGAGTATCGTTAGCTAAGTAATTAGACTTTCCCTTTAGCCTTATAGTATGCGTAGGCTTCGTTTTTCCTAGTAAAAACTCGATAGGTTTCGGGTAGGTTTAGGCGCGAATACCTAAAACTTTTAGTTAATTTTTAACGAATATACCTACGAATAGAGCGCGAATAGTATACTAATAGTACGGCGAAGGCGCATTTACCCCCTTATTTATCTCTATAATCCTACTAGCGGTATTATACTTATAGAGATTCTATAAAGCTACGCGGCGGTCCTTCGCTTTAGCTATATTTACTATATTATCTACCTAGATCTACTACTATACTAGCGGCATAGACTAGAAAGTACTAGCGGTAGTAGGGCGGCGATATACCGCGGCTTATATAGCTAACATACTCGATATAATAGCGGTAGTAGAGCGGATAGCGGATAGCGGGGAGTAGCGGCGCGGCGGCGAGTAGACGGTAATAGTAGTAGTAGTAGTAGTAGTACTACTACGGCGGCGGCGGCGGCGGCGCGATGTTATTATAAAGAAGATAAAGTAAAAGCGCATATAAGGAAGGATTAAATATATGTACGTATAGCGAATACGGAAGTCGCACGATAATTAGATTAGATAGATAAATAATACTAAAGCTTACTAATAAACTAGCGAATAGTAGCGCGAGTACGTTACGAGTAAGACGTTACGAGTAAGCTAGCTACTATACCTCTATCCTTACTAAAGTACCTAGCCTTACCCTTCGTAGCGTATTCGCCGTATAAATTAGGTCGTATTCGTACTCCTCTTAGGTAGTAAGAGTAGCCTTAAAGAAACTACTAGCCCCGTTATTAGGTAGAGCTCTACTATACTACTCTACATTATCTTCTTCGTTAGGCTTAACTCTATCGAGATACTAGAAGTCTATATCGTCCTCTACCGGCGGAGGCCCGTTAAAGAATAGCTTATTAGCTTATTCGTAGATATATTCGTTATCTACATTCGGCCTCTAGTATATATTAGCTAGGGGCTTCGGTAATTCTAGTAATACCTCGTTACTAAACTAACGGATATACTCTCGAATAGTAGCCCGGAGATATATATAAACCTATAAGTAGATCTAATATCCGTCCTTATCTACGGTAGTACTAGAGATAGGTAGCTTAAACCCCTAATAAGCCTATTCGTACTAAGTAATCGTCTATTCGGGTAGGTATTCGTCGAGCTAAAATAGTCGAATATCCTCGTACATTCTAGTTAGTATCTCTAGCGGTACTAGAATGCTATAGTTAGTATAGCTAGTCTCCTATAGGTAGTAATAAAGGATATACGGTAAGCCGCCGATAACGTATAGTCGATTCTTCTACTTCCGGATACGGTACGTATTCTAAAGATAGATAAAGTCTAGCGTATACTTCCGGATAATAGGTATATAGATAAAGAGTAGTATAATCCGGTTACTCTTCTTATCCTTTATAAAGAGTCCTTACTTATAAAGCTCGATAAAGTACTAACGCTATTAACTAGTACTAGCGGTTTATTTACCCTACTAGGCCTTAATACGTTAGTTCATTTTACTAGTTCTATATCGAAAGTACTTCTTAAATGTTAGGGGCTAGACGTGCGTTAGTATTCGTAACCTATTCGTAGGTATATTCGGAGAAGACTAACATTAGCTTCTTCATTATTATGCGTCTACCGCCGAAGGGTTAAATAGGCGTCGGCAATATAGCGTATCTCGGCGCCGCGGTCCGACTATAGTATTTCTAGGCTACGAATAGTTACTCGTTAATATTCGTAGATATATTCGTTAGTACTTACATAACGCTACTTACTTCTACTATATCGATGTACTAGGCCTAGACCGATAGCTATATACGGCTAGACGTACGTTAGTATTCTATTCGTAGCTATATTCGGAGTAAACTTACCCTATAATACTAATATATATCTATATAATATATCTCGAAAAGACGTCGATATAGGTATAGATCTAGAAGCCGAAGTACTCTATCTAGTAGTAGGCGTCGATTAACTAAGCATAGTTAGGCCCTCGTAGGCTAGAGGCTCTACCTATATACTAGTTTATTCTCTTAGTCCGCTAGCGTATACTATCCGGATTAAGCTAACGTAGTACTCTATATAGCCTATTACGGCCTATATAGTTAAACTTAGCCCGTATATATATATAAAGTATCCTTCGTCCGAAAGCTTCTACGCCGCTAAAGTCTAGCTTATAGCTTAAGAGCTCCTTTATTACCTCCTCTACCTACTACTACTAATAAGCCTCTAGTCGCTTATATAGGCCTATATCTTTACGGATAATCGCGAGCCGCTAAGGCCTAATAATATACCCGTCGTATTCGAGTATTCGGACTATCTCCTTATCGGTAAGGCGGAGTACGTAGAAACTATATGCGATACGAGTATAGAGTACTTTAGTATCTCTAACCGGTAGGCGTATAATACGCTACTATAATCCCTAGGTAGCTATACGCCTCTTAAGAGTAGCGATAGATGTAGTAATACCGTATATAGTTCTTAGCCGTATTAGAATCGTGTTAATCTTAGTACCGCTATGTAGCTATAGCTTAATCTACTAGCGTACGCCGTCTAGGTTTATAGATAGGCGTAGTATCTTACTAGTCTACGATGTATAGAGTAGTACTAGACGAAGAAGGAGTAGTTACTCGTTAAATTTAGAGGAGGAGCGGTAAGAGGTAAGGTTAAAATCTACTAAGCCTTTTTAGAAATAATGCCTAAAGCGGAAAATATTCGTATTCGAGCCTATTCGTAGTACGTATTCGCGTAGTAGGCTAACGGCTTCTAGTATTTATATAGCGTACGAATAGCTCTCTA